>JAOBYG010622157.1:0-14655 GCA_025403545.1 Epizoanthus stellaris | reverse complement strand
AGAGAGAGAGAGAGAGAGAGAGAGAGAGAGAGAGAGAGAGAGAGAGAGAGAGAGAGAGAGAGAGAGAGAGAGAGAGGTCTCTTACTAGTGAGTGGTGGCCTCACTGCACTGACAGAGATACAAAATGAACTGTCGACACACAGCGTACGATAGGGAATAACATAGTGCCGTTTGAGTTTTGAAACTGAATTTCACATTGATCAATTCATGTTGTTATTAAGATTAATTTACAACCAAAAAATGTCTTCAGTTTGTTCAAATTGTTTTTCTTTTAGAAAAGTAAAATCCGGGATCAAATATAAAGTTGTGATACAAGAACGCCCAGATTTCATAAAACATAAAATTTCAAATCATATTTATTTAATGTATAAATGATCAGTTTCTGTAAAAACCGTTTAAAAGGCAAATTTAAACCCATCTAATTCTGTGTTATCTTTTAGCTAGCGTGTATTTGTATCTTGTGATGCATTTGATTAATGTACTAACATTAACATCACTCTCCACTGATCTCGTTAGGAATGATGGTTATCCATGATAGTAGTCTCCTAGGCTGATGTGTGGTACGTTTGGCTGCTTCTCGGAGCAAAATTAGGGGAAACAATCAGGCAGACAAACTGAGAGACGGGGACAGGCAGAAGAAAGAAAGAGCCAGTAACTGAACATGTGACGCTCTTAATTTATTGGTAGTTAACACTGTGTTATTTTCAGATTCTGCTTCTTTTAAATTAGTAGAGAAATCATCATGCTATAAGAATGGCGTATTATCGTACATAGTCTCTTAATTATGTATTTTGTTCTTCCTTTCAAAAGCGGGCTTAAAAGTAGAAACAGTACAACATATCACGTATATTAACTTATAAAATCAGTTGTGATAATTTAGTAATTTTCCTGTTTTCTTTACATCTCCTTTTCTTTAAAAAGTGAAAATAAATAAACCTACCTTAATTTCAGCCCGCCCAATTCTGCTTTTAGTTTCTGGGAACGACATATCGCTTTTATCACCATCTTTTGAAACCGCCCTTGTGAAATGAACTCTAACATTTGAAACGCTTTCTTTCCGATATTTGAAAATATTATTTGGAAATACTATGATTTTGCCCTGTAGGTGTAGCTCTTGAGATGTCGAGTAAACATATAAATTCCATGTTCACACACATTTTAATGTCTTGTTTGAAATAGTTAACGTTCTTTAAAACATTGTTGGTAGTAATAAGTCTCAAATTTCGAAGATAGGAAGAACTCGCTACACCGTGGATAAGGGCGGAGGAACTTCGCGCCTGTTCTGCTTTCAACCAGTTTCGAGAAATTTTGGCTCTTTGTGTTGCTCACACTGGCTCAACGATGGTTATTTTACTTTAATTATGTTTGAAACTTTAAAACCAAGAGAGGAGGAAATGAACCAGTAAATGCGTATGTAAATTCTAGTAAGTGACCAGAAATAAATTTTTATTTGATCTACAGTTTAAATAAATTGGATATATCCATATTTTTGCAGAGCCAGAGGGAGTGATAGGAAGAAGAAGAGAATTACAGCTCTCTTGATGGACGAGATGTTTATATTTAATTAGTGAAAACAACGAAGGTCATTCAACAAATCGAGATGTATTTTCGAAAAGGTATTGTTTTACCTTAGTAAAATTTAGTTCAACAACAACTCGGAAGAAAAGCACTTCCTATGAGGCACATCTAAATGTTTGGCCTAATTTATTAATATTTTGAAAGTGCTTTCATGGCTTGCAGGTAAATTTGCAAACAGGTGTATTATAAAAGAGCAAGATTTTGAACTTGGCAACTGCTAATTGAATTATATTCTTAGAAATGTTCTTAGTCTGACAATAACATTTGGACAGTTATTATGGCTTTTGTCTATTTAATATTTACTCTTAGATAATGATAAATAAGGGCATAACCAGTTTTTTATTTAATTTTTATTAGTTATTGAGGTCCGGATTTACTTTTGCTGGCAATAAAAATTCCATTAAGAAGAACTAACATCATCTTGCTTAAGGGAAAAGCTTTACTTTTTAAAATAAAAACAGGTTTTGTAAACAGAGTACCTTCATTTCGAAACGAATCTCAGAGTGAATTAGTGAGTGATAAATGGTGATAAAAGACGACTCTCATGGTCGAACATGGCTTAATGTAGATACACAATTGTTTGCCAAACAATCTAACTTATTCTTTATTGTTTACATAACTTATCTTGATAGCAATATTATAAATGGAGTGCTCTGAAAATATTTATTGATAAGGTCTTTATGGAGCAGAGCAAAGTGTGTTTTCTTGTCAGTAAATTCGAGGCTTCACTTCCGTGCAGTGATAATAACTAAATGTACCGATTGCGATTGTTTCAATACAGCTCGCACTGGGCGAGATGCCGAGCTCTGCTTGAATTGGTGCCGTACACTACAAGATTGACAAACTAAGTCTTTCGTACGTGTTTAATGGCTTGTTAGAACAGCAGAACATCATAAGACATTCGCATTTTTCTGTATGATAACGGTGAGATTATTAGATATAAAAGTTAAAACAAAACGTGCAAGCTTACTCGCAGTGTTTTCTTTATGTACTTGAGTTATTTCAATAAATATGATTGTCTACAAGATAATTGCGCTTGTTTTGTATAATCAAACAACTAGCATTGGCAAAACTTTCTTGGCAAAGTCACTTCTGCACTTCTTTATGGGAACTAGAAGTTACGAACGAGCCAACAATTTGGTTTTTTCATTTTACAGGGAAGTGGTATACATTGTTTGTTTTCTTACAAAAGCGGAAACTCTTTTGAAAACAGAATGAAGTTTCATGTGTTTTTTTGTCAGTTAAACGAGTTGGTTTAAGAAACAGAGGAGAAAATCATCAGTTTCTCAAACCCCTATAACTATAAGATTCGGCTGAGATCGATCTCGTTCAGTTTAATGTCTGGTTGTTTTAATAGTTAGAACTACTCAACAATTCGCAGCTCTAAACCTAACATTGTTTTGTATGATATCTGATGAAAATCTCTCAGTGGAGATTAGAAAACATCTGAACAGTGAACAAGTTCTTTTCAGCTCGGTAACTAACTTTGGTGGTTCAGTGCACACATATAAGTTCTATGTCAAACCTTTCGACTGCTAAATCCTCCAAAGTCTTGAAAACACAGACATAGAATTCATTCACGTTGAAAATATTTTATTCGGAGGGTTAGGATAGTTGTTCTCAAAAGTATTTTTTGGTTTGTTCGTCGAATGTGTTTTGATTAAACACGGATGTTTGAATTGCTTGTACAAGATAACATGCATAAGTTGTATTAACACCAACCCCTCAATATTAGCATTGGCTCAAATTAAATGTGCTCTCACTAAGTACAATTTCGTCTTTGAATGCAATAACCACTTTAAACAATGGTTAATCCCTAAACGTTTTAATCAAATTGCGTTAAGTGCCTGTGCTCGTGCTAAATTATTTTTAAATGTAATTTTAGGAGTTTTACTGGGGTAATTTCTTTGATTTTAAAGTGTAGTTATGATTTGATTTGTCTCTCTTTCTAAATCTTTATATTATCTCTTTATAGTTTCTGTTTACTTACGCATGTATTCAGCTGTTCTATTTATTTTACATTTTAATCCAGTTTATGAGACCCATTTAGCAGGATTTCCCGTGTTTTTTGTTCTTGAACACTCAACTATTTACAAATAAAGTCGATTTTTGAAAGGCTTTTTATATTCCTCACATTTCTCTTCCTGGCGACACACGTCACATCCTTACTGAATGTGGTCACTATATTATTAAGAATTCACTTTCAGGGATTATTAACTATGGGCCATTTTCACCCGAGGCGCGCATTGGCGTTTATGTTGCGGCGCTTTTGATGTTAATGATTTAATTTCCTGTGCTTGTCTTCGAATAATAAGACTTTTCCAATGGTCTTTCTTTTTCTACACAATACAAGTCACTGAGCCGATAGAAAGTCGCATGGGAAATGAAAAACTCATAGTATCACGAGCGCGCAGAGCTTTTACCATCAACTGCTTGAAGGGAACGAAAATAACTGAAAGTTCTCATGCGGAATGTGGTCAGGATATCGTTGCATACTGATCGTTATTGTCTAAACCAAACACTTCAGTGCCTCGAGTTGTTACTTCAAAAGTCATAATGCTGGCATTAATTAGAAATTTAATAATATTTGGATTGTATTAGTGTGTATTGTGTTATGGTTGCAGAATAACGTTCACTTGAGATGTTCTAATTAACAATCTATCGCTTAAACCAACATGCCAACATCGAGCCCTCTCAACCCGCCATTCTCGCTCTGATAGTATCAGGGCCACAGTTTCACAGATTGATCTTAATTGCAGCGCTTATTAACATTGTTGTTGAGCTGATTACACACTTGCACTCTTATCGGCACCGCAATGGATGACAAATCAGCAATCCGGCGGTGATTGTGGGAAACAGATAGCTCTTCATGGCTCTTGCATGTGATAAGCACTTTCTTGCTTCATTGCTCTAAAACAAGCTGCAAAAATCAGTATCAGGGTTTGGATATACCGAAAAACATCCATTTTCCCCCGGCTTTCTATACTCCTTGTACTTGCACTTTGAGAAGGTTTGAGAATGCCCGCAGCTGTTGTAATGCGCCTTTTTCTCATGACTTCCCAACTGTGAGCAACTGCAAACTGACATACTTATTTAATTTGCCGAATCTCGCAACATGCCATTTTTTAATTCTGGATCACAAACTTTCGTAGCCTTTTCATTTAGCGTTGATTAAATTTCAACTATTTGATTAAACTCGGCTAGAAAACATTAGGCTCGATAGTATTATGATTGTTAATAAAATTATAAATAAACTTCTTAGCTTATCAAAAGTTTCTCGCGTCTGCCTGTTTTTATGTCTACACAAAAATCCATTGATTTCTTTCCGGTTTTTGTGTTAGTGTTGATAAACACATGAACATATTTGTATCTCGGTTTCACTGCAAATCTACCTTGAGGGATAAGAAAGGTAAACTCGCTTTGAATGCTTTCTTGTCCAACTACAAAAGCTTGGCGGGATAATAGTGTTTGCATTGTTGTAAGTGGTTTATTAGTTTGTATAAACTTTTAAAAGTTTATTTGATAAGTTTGTTATCAGGAACTAGATCAGATATCGCAGCAAATTCTACTTCGGAGAGTTTGTCGGCAAGATCACAGGACCACAATCTCTCTATGTCTTACAACCAATGATGCCGAAGCTTTTAAAAAATAAGTGCTTTTGTTCGTGGTCGACCACTCCTCTGCCGCGTCCTTAAAACGTTTTTACACATGGCGAAAGCGTGTCCCGTTGTACCTTACAACATCCTGTACTTGATAAGAACCCGTCAATCTTGCTTGCCATTATTCGGAAGGAGTGCTCTCAGCTCAGAAGTGAACATTAGGTGTTAATCGCTATCACTAGTCATCACCACTTGAACATGTCGCATTATTCAATTAATTTGGCAGGCAATTATGCATGGCTACTGAGTAATCAAAACATTCCCGGTGAAACAGCGGTGATATCTATTGTGCCGCGGACCGCTTTACTGAAGTCATTGAATTTAATCCGCCCCCAGTTGTGCTCTAGCGCCTTTAACTGTAGTGCTACCCGACAGACAGCAGTGGCGACCGCACAACACATAAACACACGGCCGGCCTTTGGTCCGCGCGACATGCAGAATAGTGGTCGCTTTAGCATCGATTCTCTGATCTCGATTAAAAGGAATCTTGTCATGGGAAGTAGCAGCGATGAGGGAGACAGTGCGCTGGGTTCGCCACCTTCACCCGAAGATCCAGCGATCTTACAAGAAACCAGACAAGGCGTCACTTCGTTCTCAGTTAAAGACATTTTGGATCCGCACAAGTTTAACACACAACGAAGACAGTCGGAAAGTGAAGACGATGATGAGGACTTGCAATTTCAAACTGATTCACCTACGGCAGTCTGGCATCCCTGGATGGCTGCTACGAGATACAGCCGACCACACAAATCACACGGTGAGTAACTTAAAATTTCTTTGACATCCCCGCTTCCTTAGCCGATCGCCGGCATCGTTATCTACGCTACACACGTCTCTAGATTCGTTTTTGAACGTGCCAACGTGAGGAAAAGACTAAAATGCTATATTACTTTATTTTTAATGGAAAATCAGAGTCTCGTATTGACCATATAATATATAGCAAGAATGACGTTTAAAGCAAGCACACGATAAAAAATCATTAACAAAGCTGTGCGGCTTGAAAAGTAATTTTGGCAGTGTCTAACCTTTCTTGGAGAACGGGTAATTTCACATTAGCAGTCATTTAGCCTAAAAGGCCTTTGCGAAGAAACAATTAATTCTCTATAAAAGTGTGCTTAAAATTTCGTTTCGCCCTCTCTAAATTTGACGCGAGCGCAGCTGCAAAAATTCTTATGGTTTAGGGTCAGCTGAACACAGCAGTGAGTCTGTGAGTGTCACTTGCATGAACTGTTTGATGCCTAAATACTTTTCTGTTAAATTTGCCGTTTATTAACTGATCTTCTAATAGAACGGTAGGGCGACAAACCAATGATCACTCGCGCTAAAATTATTCAATATCATTTCTCCAACAGAAGATGAGAACAATTTAGACACGGCAGATCAAGAACCGTGCGGATCCGAGGGCGAAGAAAACAACAAAAGCGTGACTTCAAAGTTAAAACGAAAACGATCGAACGAGAAAGGGACGAAAGAAGGCAAACCCAGGCGAGCGAGGACTGCGTTTACTTACGAACAATTAGTCGCTCTTGAAAACAAGTTTAAAACGACGAGATATCTGTCAGTATGTGAAAGGCTTAATCTTGCTATGTCCCTGAGCCTAACTGAAACTCAAGTAAAAATCTGGTTCCAAAATCGTCGAACCAAATGGAAGAAACAGAACCCAGGGATGGACGCAACAGCACCAACGAGACCTACGCTCCCTCACCCTCCCACCATCACTCCCTTTAGTCACCCGAACTACTTCTGCAGTTCACAGATGCACTATTACCATACACCGGCGCTGTCTACGTCTTCGCTGCCTTATGTGCTGGCCCGTCCTCATGCCACATATGGGAACATGTAAATATCACAGTTATCCAACAGGATAAGAAAGACTTATCACGTTCAACAAAAATGGTCAAAGGTCTCCTGGTGGCAGGCACAGCGAATTCTGCTTAAGTTTGGTTTATTAGGGATATTGTTTATAGTTAAAATGAATATTAGATTGAAACCTTACAAAAGCATTAATTCATTTCGTGTTGCTCCAAAAGTTGTAGATAGAAGTCTAATATTTGTAATAACCTGGATTCGATTGCTAAACTGGGACTATTCAAGCTCCGCGTTCTTTAACTTTGCTAATTTGAATTCCTGTGATCTCTAAGTGGCGTTTTAGTGCTCGTGCTTTCGTCTTTTCAATGTACCAGATTTGTACAGACACAGAAAAATTGTAAACAATCGAATTATCCTCTCTGCTCGAAATATATATACGGATATTCCCGCTGTAAGAAATCGAGAAAGCGAACAGATTTGTACAGAATCGCTCATCGTCGCTTAGACTATAGTTGAAAGGTTTTTCAACACTCGAATAGAATTAAATTAAGTTACAAAGACAAACGAAAATATGGACATTCATAATTTAAATCCAAACAATATTTAATATTGATCTGAACGAAGATGCATTGTCTGCCTGTATAGGAAGCAATATTATCGACCATCATGCATACCCCATGCATGATCAGGCCATGCAGAGCTTCTATTGAGAAGATAACTTGTAAATATTTGACAATCGTAGAGTGTGTCCACAGTATGGTCAAATCTAGCAAATAAAAGCTATGACTCTCTCCAAGCGTGATTAGCTTACACAGCCGTGTCTTTGTAGTCCCGTAGCCAAAGACTTCCCTCCGTTCGGAAATAATCTCACTGGACAGTGTTTGAATTTATGCTTCTATGTAATATAATTTAAATGGGCATTTTAGTAGTTTAGCGTAGTACGGAATATATATGTTGTACAAATTTGAAAACAGAATTTTAAATTTTCGGATTTGCTAGTTAAAGGGTCAAATTTTAGTAATAAATATAGAGCTATTTTAAACTAACAAAAAAGTATTTCGTAATAGAGTTTGTGCACACTAGATTCACTCTATTTTAGTATCCTGAAGAAACTTAAACTGAGTTGATATGTTGATATACTGCCTCCAAGATATTACATTAGGCATCCCGAAGAAAATATCACAGTTATTATTCTCCTATGAAACTAAAGACTGGGATTGAGGTGTTTGCACAGAACAGGTTCTCTATTTGATATTCACTAAATACCAATTTCCTGGGCGGCGAAGGTTTGCGGACGTCCAGCTACGTCGGTTTAAACGTAGTGACCAGATTTATTGGGGGATTTGATGCTGAGTTAAATACGATCCTGTCTAGTCGGGACCGTGAGACAACTGACACGTAACTAGTAGGCTGCCAGTTCGTTTATTTTTACTCCTTCGTGTGATGCCAACCATACTGGGATCGTGGCTATGTGACTTACTGCAGTATCGAGTTTGGGACTTGTGAGAAACTTTTTAATAACTTTATGTTGATAGCACTGAACAGCTTGAGATTGAAGTAAACTGTTTAATAGCCGGAATCGTTGCTGTTGTGCCCTCAATCCTAAAACATGATGTTTCTGTCGGCATACTTTAGCAACACAAATGGCTTAATTACTTACTGAGATTTAACTCATTTTGCTCCTGAATGTTAAACATTGGAACCGGTTCAAATTCGCTGGAAGATTCCTAATGTCTTCGATTGTAACAAATGAGTGGTCCAATGTAAATGGATGTTTCCAGCATGATAAAAATGTCTGTAGCTGTGCATGAGTGCCGGTTACAAACACATACAGGGACTTACAGTCGCAAACCTGGCCCTCTTTGGATTCAATTTGAGTCCACAATTACTACGTCTGCAATAGCTGTCGATCAGTACTACTTTACTAAATTCGTACAATCTGGGGATGGTGAAATGAGATAAAGCATACAGCATTTTGAATTTTTATCGGCTGGGAACAGAAAAAATGAAATAATTTTGTATATTAGAGAATGATTGAGAAGAGAACAAAGTTTTTGAGACAATCCACCTTCTTTCTCGCTCTCCCTATTGGCCCCCGATGATGACAATTGCATCGCATCTACACCAAATATATACATTTTAAATCTATCTTTGGCTTAAGAAGATAAAGCAGACAATATGTACTTTGTATATAAAACTGAGGATCTCAAAGCCGTCGACAAATATCGTAGCTAAACTAAGTTTAATGACCTGAGCCATTTCTTCAATCCGTTACCTGTCTAGAGTTCTTAGTTCTCATCGGAAACCGTTGCAACTGCATATATTAATGGTGCATTGTGTATACTATCGACAGATTGACTTTCATTTGAAAAGTTACAGAACTTGCCTAAACGGTTGGTTTTCAGGTCATCGAGATCAGTTTATTGCCATGAAATAGACAACATAGTTTGGAGTTATAAGGATTTGTGACACTCAAAATATCACAGATATAAACGAACATATCCAAAAGTAACTGAAGGTTCTCATATCTTTGATCAGTTATCTCTTCGGTTGTGTAGGTTTTAATTATTTTTTCTAATTTTGCTTAGTATAGGTAAGATCTAGTTATGGCAGAAATTCCACTACTGTCAGTAGACAGTAGTAGCAAATTAAATCGATACGAATTGCGTTCACTGGTTTCACTTAATTTGATACGGTACCTTGTAAGAACTACCAGCGTCCCACTTAAATACATAATTTAATATTTTAATTCCAGACTGATAAGAATTTCAATTGCGATTCGATTTTTCTGTTCAATCACAAGCAACAGTAGCACGAACACAGCGACTCAAATTAACTGATGTAAACTAGAGGACTTGACTGAGTATTATCCTTGAAATGGTTTTCACTGGGACATCTAGCTTTGGTCCTGTCGGATTTATTGCCTATTTTCAACTTACTATCTCAAAAATCTTCTTAAATATTCTTACCCATTAGTGTTATTTGAACTACAAACCATTCCCAAGCTTTTTAATGTAAATACGGTAAGACTGAATGGCTAAAACGTATTGTCAGCATTGTTAGACTCTGAAAGAGATTTTTATCTATTGCCCTACAGCAATACAGTGCGGGCAGAACACGTCTCTGTTCGATCAGTTTAGATCGCCAACGAAGGAAAACGTTTTAATTTTGCAATGGATTTATAAAACGTAATGGATCGTGTTTGAAGTTATCGTATCGTTCATTTCGCCATAATTCGCCCCTTACCTATAGGCTATAATTAAACGTCTCTCAGAAGTCTTGACTCATCACCTGACAGGTCAAGGCTCTCCCTCCAAAGCTCTTACATGTATACAATTGCTACACAAATGGAGTTATATAGACCTAGCTCATTCTAAAACAGATCTTTGAAAACTGTATCTTACTCAAAGAAATTTGAGATACTCCAAGTTCTAATCATAGCCACCAGAGTCTGGGGGTATGAAGGGTGTGTCACAAACTAAACACCGCCTGGTTTCGCGTTCCTCTCTATACGTTACAACTGTTCGATAAACCTGCAAAGAACACTTTATTTCCACATTGTTGCATACTCTTACAATATTACCACTTATAACAACCGTCTTATTTTAAGAATATATAAATTACGTTCTTCTGCACATAGCGTTTCACCAAGATTTTTAAGGCTAAACTGAAAGATAACAAACACCAAGGGCAGAATATTGCGAGTTTGCCACAGAGTTCAAACACAAGGATCGAGCACTAGTAAAACGTACTCTTGGATATGCTGATTGGGTTTCACAAATGTCAGATACAGTTTCAGTGTACATCTAACTGAAATCAGTGACTTCAGACTGTCTTTGGACTATCTTTGGACTGTGTCAACCATTCCTCTCTCAGTTTGCTTTGCTTCGATTCCATTTCAGTTGGAAGTCTAGTATAAACAATCGTTTAACTGTAACAGATATTGCTAGAATAACAATTTTGGTCGTGACCTTCAATGCAGTAGAACACTGATTTCCTTCGCCATGTATTTCTGCTGAGTTTCGTATTAGTTTCGATTTCAGTTTCAGAAAACAGATGTTGAGTGGCGCGCAGAGGCATGGCAAGGAGTGATACTCACTCGACTGACATTTGCTTGATAGTATGAACGTTTTTGCGTCAGTGAAAGTGGTTTTGATCTCTCTAATACTCTATGTCCATATTCGCATTCTAGTAAAATATTAAGCAGCATATTGTATATATATATACAAGTTTTGATTTAATTTTCTAAAGTGATAGTACTGTCTACTGATACGTTTATGAAGTATCGAATATATACTGACAAGACGTTCATCTTATGATACATCAACCATAGATTTCAGACAAACCACTATATTTAAACGTTCATTAAAATACTCAGCATTTTTCATCAAACATCAATCTTAGTGCATTTGCTAAAGTATTTAGGTTTCGATTCATTTGTATTTTTAACTTAACATTTTCCTTTAATAATCCTATTACAAAAGCTATAAACTAGTATGACATTCCATTTTAGAGGTAGTTCTATTTCGGATTAACTGAGTGATGCTTTTAGTCATGGGTGAAGTCAAGGCTGGTGCACATATACTTCAGAAAAGAATTAATTTCCAAACGGTTAAACACAAAATACGAACGCAAAACAATCAAAGTAACTGGTGTATAGTTGTATGCAAACTCCAAAGACAAACGTCGTCCTTGTAAGAGTGATTCAGTAGACTCAAAAGTGGAAAATCTTAAAATCAGACTTCACTATCAAATAGCCACAGCTATTTTTAAAAGAAGTTTATCGGTAGAGATTTGGAAACGTTTCAATAATGCCGACCAATGTGGCCAAAGGTGATATTAGCAAGTAATGACTCCTAATGCGGTTGGCCACTTAGGCGAATTCTTTCATGGCTAATTGTTTCTTAAAACTCTAGGGTGTGTTATAAGCTAGAAGTCGTCCGTTGGAGGGCCAAGATTCTTTCAGTGTTTGGCAAGTTTCCTTTCCACACCTGCAGGAGCAAAATACAGAGCTTTTTAAACACATGTGAGTGGCATGGGATCAGTATCCTTAACTGAAACACTCTTGCAGAAAACATAAATTCTGCCTAGGTGTCAAACGATACCTATTCACCTATAATTCGGAAACCATGTGCTGCACGTGAAAACGTTATAAAAGGCGAACAACTCTTCTACGCTTGACTCGATGTACCCTCAGTACCCTTAATTTCGAGTGAGTAAAAAAGGTGAACAGTACTAGTTGAAGTTTATGTACCCTAGAACAATCATTTCATGGATATGGTACACAGATTTAAAAACTATCAAATCGGACTCATGCGGCTACGCTGTAAGGGACCGGATTATTCTCAATACTTGGTCATATCAACACGGTATTTTCCCGACATCGATCGGCAGGAACCTCTTAAGATGTGTCTACAACTAATGAAAAACTTACTTGTTTGTATATGTCCATATGCGACAGTCCATGTTCTTTTTTTAACTTATACTCGTGCACTGACCGGCATTGAGGGTTCGTTTGACCGGACCATACAGACGCGCGCCGGCTTGAGATGAAGACTAACTGTCACTCAAGCCATTAAAATGCTCTGTTTGTTTATCTGCTACATAGTATATTTGTCTGCCATCATGAAACAAAGGTGTTACCCACATCCAACAATTTAATTAAATATGGCTTTCAAAGTTAAGTAAATAAACTTAATGAAAAAACATACAATAGCTAGAAATAATTGCGGGCTCTTGACTTATTGACCATGATAAACACACTGTGTATCAAGACGGGTGAATACAATGGCCTCCCGCATGTCTCATGAATTTGCAGCGGGCTGCAGGATGTATGGGTCCAGGTTGGGGGTAGGTGCAGTTTAATTGAAAACGTTTCCACACTTATTGAGAACCATTACACTTACAATAAAACAGACATTTGTCAAATTCCTATAGTAATAGTAATGGTATTCTTCTTCACTTCAGTATATAATACTACATCGATACCTTATGGCAAATGGTTCAGTTTATCAAAAGGAGGCTTTGAATACTATAGCAATAACTTAAAGTTAAATGCATGACCCTGTTGAAGCGAACGAACTCAACAGAAATGGTCAGAAATATCGGCTATAAACAAACAGAATTTCATGGACGTTCATTTGCTAAAACTGTAAAAGGTATCTGCTTCGAGATGACCTTTGAACGTAGCAATTGCTGAAGATGCAGACTAGGTCTAAACAAGGTTCGAATCATCGAAGCCTTTTCTACTTGTCGAAGAATTGTGCCACAAATAGATATATTTGATAAACCAGAGCATGTGGTGTTGGCCTCTTTCTTCTTCACATCCTGAGCACGTGTATAGAAGTGTTGATCAATGTCCCCGTGCGTCAATTATTCTAAAATTAGTTTTGTGTTTGCATCTCATTTCTATAACAGCCTGACAGTTTTTGGTACTTGTTTGTAAAGGACATGAACACAACTTGACAAAAGTACAAACATTCCCAAATGAGATCATTCTATAGTCAAACAAGTTAATAAATCGAGGGCCTTCCCTAAATGGTTACGGATATCAACGTTTTGTGTGATCAAGTGTTATCATTTAAAAACAAATTTGTACAGATAATACTTTCAAAGTAGCAAAGTAAATAGATCACAGGGAGCGAAATTTACTGTCGTACTAAATTAACGAATTTGTCCTTTGTGTGACCGACCTATTTGTTTAGGTTTGTTTTGAGTTCTAATAAATTATCTGTATGTTTGAATATTAATCGTTGTCTATATATTGTTCACGTAAACGCTTGCTTTCAGTTTCTCTGTCATGAAAACTACTTGACAAAGTTAAGAATTTCACACTAAGAATTGTAGCTATATAAGATCAGTGCAAAATGAGAGAAAGAATATAACGCAAGCTAGGAACAACATTTCTGATCAAATTGACAAGTTTGAGTCGAGCTTGTTGTCAAAGCCATATGGCTGTGAATAGGCGGTGTGTTTTGTGTGCAGGGCTTTATTCCGTAGAGACAGTATATATAAAGCAATAAAGCGCCCGGCGGGATACTCGGCTATTGCTTAACTCAAATCAATTGCAGCGGTGTGTAATAAATAGGTATAAATGACTTCAATCAATTCGATCTATTAATTACGCATAACGGTCATGCGGGGCGACCTTTTGAAACAATTAACTCGCGGTTGTTACCGCATGTTTACATAATCTCAAATGCCCGTTGCCCTCGGGGACTAATCCACGATCTAATTGTCGATTGTTCCTTTACCCTTTGTGTTTACCGCACCTACAAGATATGGTTCCTGCAGCCATCGCCTGCCTTTCGGTTGAATCCAACCACGAGTTCAAGACAAAATCCTCCCTACCTAATGGAGTAATGGGATCCGTTTTGATAGAAAAGGTGAAATTTGTCTAAAGATAAGTTGGAATGTTTGTTGTTTTTCCAATACACAACTACAAAAAGCTTTCGTCCCCTGGGGGGATGTCTGTCATAATTGGCTAGCCTCTTTAATCCATTATTATCCTGCTGCTCCATTCGCACCTCATTGTCCTCGCAATAAAACATAAGGGAAGAGGTCAAAGCAGAGTCAGCCGACATTTATCAATACAATTTAGGCGGTTTAC
>JAOBYG010622156.1:5676-26411 GCA_025403545.1 Epizoanthus stellaris | reverse complement strand
CCCTATCGCGGCTCAATGTCCTCCTCGCTGTGTCCATCGGCGTCGCTAGAGATAATCCACCGCCGCTCTTCCGCGGACTCACCTGCCTGTGGACTCTCTTAGAGTGAGGTATGTCAAGCTCAGTCCGAGTGAGGATCGGTGAGTCTCGATGTTTGACCCGAGAGCACCTCAGGTGTTGGGCGAAATTCTTGAAGAATGTGCCCATGGCGAATACCACTTTCCGTGCCGCCGCGTAGGCGCACCCGAAGGACTCCAACGCCTGATGGAATTGCGATGTTGTAGACTTCGAAGGCAGCACTCGCTGGCGTGGTGCAATCGGCTATCACCTTGGGCAAGTAACATCTTGTGCCATTGAGTCGTGCCAGGCCGCGGAGATTTCCCTATAGCTTTTTTCTGAGCGAGCGATGAGCCAAGAACGAGACAGTTCGCCGTCCGCCGACAGCCAAACCAATGAAGCGCTCGACATCGCGCCAGCAGAAGATGTTGGTTCGCTGACCTTCAGCCGATTCCGATACCAGGCGGAAGTGACGGCAAGACACTGCCTGCTTATGCTCCATGATCGAAGCATCAAGGGCGTGATCTGCGAATGGCACGAGGACTTCATTGTGCTTCGCCAAAGCGGCAAGACCGAGCTGATATCTGTGAAACATAGAGAGCGGTCCCAGGGCCCGTGGACCCTCCCAAGTCTAACCAATAGGAACGGAGGGGTTTCTCAGTTATTCCGGAAATGGAAAAGGCTAGACTGCGCAGTCAGATGCATGCTTCTGACAAATGGCGGTCTCAATCAAGAGATGAGTGAAATTTGCGATGTCATTCATCAGCAGGACCCTGCAGCCAGAAGAGCAGCTGCAGGGCAAATCTTTCTCCGCTTCCAAAGAACGATTCCAGACGTTGACTTGGATCAAACTGAAAGATTTTTGGATTGCCTCTCTATTGATGCCCAACTTTCAGGGAGACAGAGCATAAGGGCCGTAAACATCACTGAGTTGATAGGCACAACCCCAGAGGGAGCCACCGTCTCTTCGGCCGTAGCAAACGCTGTCTATGATCTCTTAGTTTCGTTGGTTGAAGAAGCTATGCGAAGTGAAGCAGGGTCTCCAGGGAGCACTCTCCGATATATTCGAGACCCGAATAGACTTCGCCTGGACGTTGCTCGACAACGTGTGATCAGCATTAGGTCCATTGTTCCGGCCCAGGTCTCCAGTCTTATCCAGGAGGTTCTCTCTGGCGCGAGCAGCAGCCAGCTCCTCAGATCAGGAAAGCAATCTGATTCACCATCGGCTCTCGAAAGAAAATTGCTGCGGGGCGGTCTCGGGCCGACAGCGATCAATTCGGCCAAAGAACGGCGGGCTGCGTGGTCTACGCTTGAGGCGAAGTACCGACAAGATTTCTCGTCTGGGAATGATGATATCGAGGACCTGAGGATTCGTGCCCTAGCACTAGCAGCGAATGCCGAAACTGCTGCGATTTCTAGAATCGACGACACTGGACTCTACGGCAAACGGATGCATATCGAGGCTACAAGGACGGCCAAAGTAGCAGACCTGGCCAGGCCTCCGAGAATGTCACTGGATGATCATCACTTGATGGGCCTGATATATCAGCTAACCGACGAATGTAAGGTGTGGTGGTCCGAGCGATTCGACACCGAGTCTCCTGATGTCTAGACACGCCGAGGACGATCTTCACTATCACTCGGCGCGAATACTTCTCTTAGTAGAGGTCTTCTCACGAGGACGCGCTGGTAAGATTGATGGCCTAACAAAAATTGCGAAACTGGATTTTCTTCTCCGATATCCGGTTTTTTTGGAGCGCCTCTTAGTGAAGAAAGAGCTCGATTGGCCCCCTGGCGCAGAGCCGACTCTGGCGGAGAGAAGGTCGGTAGAAAGCCGAATGGTGCGTTACAAGTTCGGGCCGTGGGACAACGAGTACTATACGGTTATTGGCAATCTTCTAGGTAAAGGCCTTGTTCGTCCCGTCGACGGTAAAGGTCAGGTCTGCCTCGCGGTCACCGATGAAGGGAGGGAAGTGGCCGCGTCTCTCAAGAGTCGAGGCTGGAAAGTCGAGGCTACGAGGGGCGAGTTGCTGCGTAATTCATTTGACGAGAGTGGCTCCAAATTGATGAGGATGATCTATGAGGAGTTCAAGCAAGAGCTAGACATTCCCTGGGGCACGACAATTCAATGAGTAAGGCATTTACCATTAAGACGATTTCCTTGATTGGCAAGAGCAAGGATTTATCGCGAGATATCCATTTCGCTCAGGGTGTGAATGTTATCGTCGGGCCGACCGGCACCGGAAAGACGTCCCTGGTCGAGCTGATAAAGTTCACTCTGGGCGGACGTGGAACTGTGACAGACGCCGTCCAACGCGGGCTACTCGGGACCTCTCTTGCCCTGGAAATAGGCGGCGCCAGCTTTCACTTCGCAAGGCAAATTAGGAAGAAAGTTGTTGAAGTACGACAGGGCAAAGGGGGCCGTCTTATTGGGGTTTACCCAATGAAAGCATCTTCTACTGGCGAACGATCCATCTCAGACTTTCTATTGGAGATTCTGGAGATCCCGTCGATCCGGATCACTAAGTCCCGCACCAGGCCAGGTAAAGAAAGTGTGCGACTTTCATTTTTTGACATCTACCGCTATCTGTATCTGCCTCAAAGCGAGATTGACAGATCAGTGATTCGTCATCTTGACTCCAGTCTAGACCCAAAAAGGCGAGCGGCATTCCGTCTTCTCTATGGGCTTACGAATGAGACTGTGAGTCAAATGGAGGTTGAATTTGGCAAGGCGAAGGACGAGCTGAAAGAAAAGCGTCGTCAGCTCAATGAGATCAAGGCCTACCTGAGAAGAGTTGGCCCTACTGAGCAAGATCTCATGCTGGAGCGAGAGGTCATTCGAAACGAACTGTCGGATTTAAGATCTGAAGAGGAAGCGATTCGAAAAGGCCTGGCTCAGGCAACCGATTCGGAACGGTACTCTCGGGAAGAATTGAGAGCACTTTACTCTGAAGTGCGGGAAGTCTCCAGAGTCTCAGTCGAAGCTCGCTCAAATATTTCTGACAAGAAGAATCTGGTAGCTCAGCTCGAGCTAGACAAGAAGCGTCTAAAAAAGACTATTGTGTCCAGCGATGGGCTTGGCGGTATCGATTTCAAGGTTTGCCCCAGCTGCCTACAGAATCTAGAAGCGAGTCGAGTTCAGGCAGGAGAATGTGCGGTTTGTTTGCAGGACCTTCCAGTGGAGGAGGTAGAGCCTTCGATTGAGCGCCAGCTCATTCGACTTGATCGACAAATCGGTGAAACACTCCGGCTTCTAGATGATGAGACGCGAGCCCACAAGAGCACCCAAGAAAGAACAAGGCGACTAAAGGACCGCATTGGGCAGATCGAGAAAGATCTGGAATCAAAACTTGGACAGTACGTCAGTCCGAAGTTGGAAGTCGTGAGCGATCTTGCCCGTCAGTCGGCGGAGAAGAAGTCACGGATTCGATTCATTGAGGAAGCACTCAGATATTGGCAGGAGTGCTCTGAAATGCAAGAGGCGATCGAGCGGCTTGCAGGAGATAAAGTCAGACTAGCGCAAGAGATCACGGCGGAGAGGCTGCAGCTCAACGAGGCGAAGGACAGAATTAAGGAACTTTCCGAAACCTTCCAAGATGTTCTTTCCGACTACGAGCAGCCGTGGTTTAGGCAAGGAGAAATCGATACCGATAGCTATCTGCCGATCGTCAACACGCTCCCCTTTGAGAAACTGACCGCTGGGTCGGGCGGTGTACCGACACTTGTGAACGGCGCCTACCACATTGCTGGCTTGCTTTTCTCAATCCGCAACAGTCATGCATTACTGCCTCCGCTGCTGATTGTTGACAGCCCACGGAAAAACCTTGGGGTGAAGAAAGAAGACAAAGAGACGAACTCCAAGATATACGATCACTACAGGATGCTTAGTGCTTCCTATCCTGAAGGATTTCAGCTTATTGTCGTCGACAATGACGTTCCCACAGGGTTTGCGGCCTTCGTTAAGCTACGGCTTAGCTATGAGGCGCCGCTAATTCCTGGCATTGACCATCCTGGTGAAGGAAGGGTAGCTCCGATTGGTGAGGATCAAGAGAATGCCGCGACTGGCGAGAATCAGGGGGACGAAGGCCAGCTTGGTCTTTCGCTTGGCTCAACTCGAGCGACATAGGCCGGATTTTAGCATTCGAATGCTGGAATAGCATTCGCTCAGTTTCTACCTTCGGGCCGCAGTTACTTCCCGGCCACCAGCCGATCTTTCTGATTCGCCTCTGGAGAGACTTGAAGCCACGGGTGCCATCACACCTGCAAGCGCATGCTTGTAGATGAGCATTTCGCTTTGGCTATTGGAATCTACGATGAGGATGCAAAAACGATCAAAGCGGAGGATGTGACCATCAAAAATCTTGCCAGTCATCATCTCAAATCGAAGGCGTGAACGTTCCTTTAGCCAGGAGAATAGGATGGAATCCTGAATATTAATCTGCTGAGAACCTCGGCGCATTATTTGATCTCCATAGGTCTACGAAAGAGAAGGGGCCGCTCTCTTATGCGCTTTTCGGCGCCAATTCTATTCAGCGTCGGGCAGAATTTCTCCATAAAGCCAAGTTCGAGCAAATTGCCAGAGTCGAATCGCTGTGGCCACCGAGACCCCAAGCTGGGCGGCTGTTTCGTCCACTTTCAAACCGCCGAAAAACCGGAGCTCTACAAGGTGGGCGGCTTGTGGGTTGATCTCCGAGAGACGTTCAAGCGCCTCATCTAGGTCAACGAGACTCGGCGCGCGCCCGGAATCAAGGATGTCATCTTCGAGCGTTACGTGGAATTGCCCAGCGCCGCGTTTCAACCGATCGCGCCGACGGCTGTGGTCGACGAGTACCTGGCGCACAACTCGCGCAGCGAGTGCCAGAAAGTGGGTGCGGTCATTCGCTTCTACGCCACCGCGCTCCGCAAGCCGGAGGAAAGCTTCGTGCGCTAAAGCTGTCGGCTGTAACGTGTGTCCTTGTCGCTCACGACGGAACTCGCGTCGGGCAATCGCATGCAGTTCATCATAGGCGATGGCGAGCACCTGATTACCGGCTTCTTTGTCGCCGGCACGCCATCGATCAAGCAGCGCAGTTATCTCCTCCGCATCTGATATCGCCAAGTCCGCTCCAGTACTACTGGCAAAATTTGTTCCTGTGTGCCACCGCGCGCGTTCGGCCCGCTGGGTCGCGGCGCGCCTTGAAGGAAAGGATACACCAGGCCAGCGACTCGCTGTCCCTTGGCGATTTGACAAAATTTCCCTTGATTGTTCTCAAGAGATCAGTTATCTCTTGAGAACAACATAATCAATCTATCGGAGGTTCTATGAACGATATTTCAAAGCTACAATTAGCAACTACTGCTCTAGCCGGTCTACGGATCAAGGCAACTCCGACAGCAGAGAATGTTTATGGTAGCGATTCTGAAGCGAATGTGTGTGCTGAACCGATGATCTGTGCAGGTCATCCAGGACCCTAACGATTCTTTCGCTCAATTTCGGTGGCCGTGCGACTCTCGGACAATCCCTCATGTGCGACGGCAAGTAGACGTGCGTTGCCAGTTGACTCGGCCACCTGCAAGCAGTCGCTATAACGCACTTCTGCGGTCGTGGGATCGCCACTACTGATGGCAATTCTTCCCAAAAGACACAAGCTGATTGCAACATTCTCATGGGCGTCACCGAAGTTTGAGCGCTGTAATTCAAGTGCTTTCTGAGCACTCGACTCGGCATCCTCGAGGTCACCTCGATTGGTTTGAATGATCGCAAGGTTATGAAAGGTAGTACCGGTACCTGGGTGATCTGGAGGCAGCACTTGTAGAATCTCATGGATCGCGTTCTCCGCTGCAACGTCGTCGCCGAGTCGCGAAAACACGGCGATTTGTTTGCCCAACACTTCGGCGACATAGGTGTTGTCTCCCCCCATTGATTTCCGCAGCATCGGCAGCGCCTCTTCAAGCAGCCTCTTCGCTTCGCCCAGCTCGCCTTGGCGATATTTCACGATACCTAGCTCCGCAAGGCTACGACCAAGTGCTGGACCGGGGCCGTTCCTTCTATGTTTTCCCACAAGCTGAATAAACAGGGCTTCTGCTCGTGGGTAGCTTCCGGAATCCCGCTCAGCAAGTCCGAGGCCGAAAGTGATGGCCATGATTTCGGGATCACTATCTGCGAAATGCTCACGAAGCTGTGTCAATGCACCGTTCAGATACCGCTTGGCCTCGTTGTTTTTCCCAAGGCGTCCCAGCGACAGCCCTAACCCACGTGTGGCGCGCCCATGATCCGCGGTATCTTTGTTAAGAGTTGCCAACGCTTTTCGGTAAAACGCTTCCGCTTCACGGTACCTGCGGCGTGACCATTCCAGCTCACCGAGTTGATATAGACCAATACCGACATTCTTGCCGAGTTCAATTCGGAGGTCATACGCCTCAGTCAGCAGCGGCTCGGCATCGTCAAATTCCCCGAGACGGGTCAGCACTACGCCGATGGTCGTGAGAAGGCTTGCCCGGATCTCGGCATCGTCTCGCGTCTGGATGATACTGGCGCTGGCGTTGAGCACCTCGCGGGCGCTCACATCCTGCCCGCGTGCCTGCTCCGGATCGAAAGCCATAAACGCTTCCTCCATCACCGAAAGCGTTTCCTGCGCCTTTGAGCCTTCCTGGATGGCGATCCGCGATTGCTTGATCAGCGCCAGCGCCAACCCGGTTAACGCCAGCGTCGCGATCACTGACGCTGCCAACGCCGTCCGATGCCGAGCTATGAATTTTCCAGCGCGGTATCGCCAGGAACCCTCTCTCGCCCTGACGGGCATCCCTTCCCCGTAGCGCGAGAGGTCAGTGCTCAATGCCTCAACGCTGTTGTAGCGCTGCTCCGGCTCCTTCCGCAGTGCTTTGAGCACAATACTGTCGAGATCGCCACGAAGTTGCCGAGCCAGCGCCGAATCGCGAACCGCCGTGCTCGGCTTGATCGGCTCCTGCTCTAGGACCGCCTGCTGCAACGAGAAGTCGCTGGCCTCATCATCAGGGCGATACGGACTATCCTCAGTCAGGAGCCTGAACAACAGCACCCCCAAGGAGTAGACATCGCTAGCCGTCGTAATCGTTCTGGAACCCCTGATCTGCTCAGGGCTCGCGAAAGATGGCGTCATCAGACGTTGACCGGTGCGCGTCTCTGCTGTTCCCACTCCTGGCGCCAGAGATTTGGCAATGCCAAAGTCGAGTAGCTTCGGCACGCCTTCGTCGGTCACCAGGATATTGGAAGGCTTCAAGTCTCGATGGACTAGAAGGCTCCGATGGGCGTAGCTCACCGCGGCGCACACTTGGCGGAAAAGCCGCAGCCGCGACTTAAGGTCCAAGTCTCGGTCTTTGCAGAAAGTGTCGATACGTTGGCCTGCGACGTACTCCATGACCAAGTACGGCAGCCCACCTTCGGTCGTACCTCCGTCGTAGAGACGCGCGATGTTGGGATGCTCAAGTTCGGCCAGGATATGTCGCTCATCCTGGAAGCGCTGGAGCGTTTGCCATTTGCTCCTGGCCTCCACCACCAGCTTGATCGCCACCTTCTTCCGATAGGCTTCGTCGATCCGAGAGGCTAAGTAGACAGTCCCCATTCCGCCCTCACCTATTTGGCACTCAAGGCGATAGGGTCCGATCTCCTGACCAGTCAGCCTTGCCGAAGCCCGTTCGCCAACTTCACCAGGGAATTCGGTGGCTAACGCCGGGCGCTCCAGAAAGTCAGAGGCGGCGTTTACGAGACCGAGCAGTCGTTCGACTTCGATCTTAATTTCATCCTCTCCGACGATCTCAGTGTCGAGATAGGCAGCTCGTGCCTCCGGTGGCAGTTCGGAGGCGGCCGCGAAGTGCCGCTGGACCTTTTGCCAATTCATCCGTCCAAGCCTACTACGGCAAAAAAAGGGCGGGCGGAGACATCGGGAGGGAGGCCGATGCCCCGGCCCTAAGGGGGCGGGGAAGTTGGATGCAGGTCGACTTTCCTCAAAAAGTGGGGCCCCGGCGGACGTGCTGCCGGGTACCCCGGGGAGGTAACCCGGTATCGGTTAGGTGGTCGGTCTCATGCGCCCCGTCGGATACCAGGTCATCTGGGAATGCGCTCTTTGCCGAAGAATCTATTCACGATGCCGAAAAAAAATTAAAAAACCAATGAACAATGCCTGCTGGCCGGTTTCTAACCAGCCAGCACCGGTCTTGTGCTTCTCCCCGTCGGGCTCGCAGTCAGGAGACAACAATGCGAACTCGCCTCCGCTTCTCACACCTCGTTTTTGGTCTTGTTCACCTACTCACAGGCGAGCTCTGGACGCCGCCGAAGCATCGGAACGCAATGGCGCGTTGGCCGCTGGAAGCGTCAAGGCCCGACACCGAGATCAAGGCTGTCCTCTGTCATTGGCAGTGGCAGAATCGGGTCGCGTGGTTTGTCGCCCGTGCGCTGGCATGGGCAGGCGTGCTGGCCACTTTCAGGTTGGTCGCAGCACGCAAATAATTTCAGCGATTGGACACTTCGGTCTGTTGTGGTCCGGTCAAGGACTGTGGGCTTGCCCTAACTTAAGCTTCCGCCCAACCTATGACGTGACGTCCCGCTCCGCGGGCAGCCCTGTGTTCGGCTGGGTAGCTCTTTCAGGGCAGAAAGCCCAACTTGCCGAAACAGCAGGCTGCTCGCCCGAGGGTAGGGGTTGCCAGCGTTCAGACATCACCTCAAAGACCGACCGATCGTCGATCTGCAGCGGCCGAGCTGGTCGTCATCGTCGCCAACACTGGTCAAACAAGCCGCATAGCTGTAGAGCACGCCGAAGTCCTGCTCGCGGTCGGGACCGTCCTCGTACTGGGGGGCTCCGATGATCAGATCCGGCTTGCCGTCGGCATTGAGATCCGGAGCCGTGGCCAGCGACAGGCCGAAGAAGTCCCGCTCATGCCCGTGCCGGTTGTAGAAGGTGCGCAACCAGCGGTCGGGCTCGCCCGCGGAGTCGTCTCCGCTGTAGAGGAAGACCTTTCCCTTGCCGAGGCAGAAGGGCTCTTGGCAGCTGGGCGCGGCGATCGCGATATCGCCGCTGCCATCGCCATTGACATCGCCGATGCCCTCTACGCGGTAGCCGAAGGCGTCCGCGGGGATCAGCTCGTCGCTCTCTGACCGGCCGCTCAAAGCGTAGAGCAACCCTGTATCGTTGTCGGGGGCGAAAACGTAGGCCTTCCCCCGCAGGCCGTCGAAGCCAGGGGCGCCGACCACGAGTTCTTTCCGCCCGCCGGGGCCGCCAACGTCGCCGGCATCGGCGACACTGAAGCCGAACATGTCTCCGGCGTTCTCGCCTTCGAGGATCTCGGGCGGGCCGGCATGCCAAGGGAATACGTACGCCGTCCCCGAATAACCGCGCGGAATCACCTGCGGGCCGATTCTCGACCCCGGAGCGCCCACCAGGATCTCGACGGCGATATCGACCAGCTGGTCGATCATTTCTGCGTCTCCGCCAACGCGCTGCGGCGACGATTGCGCGAGCTCGGGCTCGAGGTCTGAGCGTGGTCGCCTATGCCTGAGTTGGCTTTGCCCGAGCGCCTCGGTCCGTATCTCTTGGAGCGGCGGCTCGGCCGTGGCGCCATGGGGGAAGTCTTCGCGGCTTGGGATGAGCGCCTCGAGCGGCGGGTGGCGATCAAACGACTCCACCGGGCCGAGAAGCCTCAACGCTCCCGATTGCTGCGTGAAGCACGGGCCGCGGCCCGGATCGATCATCCGGCGGTCGTGCAAATCTTCGACGTGCTCGAGGCTGAGCCCGATTTGTGGGTGGTGATGGAATTTCTCGACGGCCAATCTCTCGCCGAGCGCCTCCGAGAGCACGGCCGACTCGAGCTCGAAGCCTGCCGTTCGGTCGCGCGACAGGTGGCGTCCGGGCTCAGCGCCGCGCACGGCCAGGGGGTCGTGCATCGCGATCTCAAGGCTGAAAATCTGATGCTGCTAGGCGACGGGCGGGTCAAAATCGTCGACTTCGGCATCGCCAAGAAGATCACCAAGACCACGCAGCTCGAAACGCTCGGCGCTGAGGCGTCGACGATCGGCCACGTCGTCGGCACCACTCGCTCGATGGCTCCTGAGCAGGCCCTGGGTCGAGAGGTTGACGCTCGCAGTGATCTTTTCTCGCTCGGCGTGCTGCTCTACGAAGCGCTCACCGGCCGCTCCCCCTTTCTTGCTGAGACTCCCAATGAGACGCTGGTCCGCGTCTGCTCGCACCAACCCCCGGCGGTCGATGAGATCCGACCGGAAGTCCCTGAAGACCTGAGAACCCTGGTCAAACGGCTGCTCGAAAAAGATCCAGCCTGCCGGCCGCAGGATGCGCGGGCCGTCTTGCTCGCTCTCGAAGGCTCGGGTCCAGGAGGCGTCGAAGCTGCTCAGGAAACACTGGGTTATCAGGACAGCCACCAGGGCAGCCATCGAGTCGACATCAACATCTTGCCGTCAACGAACGCCGGCGCTGCCCGAGCGAAAAAGCGTTTCGTCGTGGCTGCGCTGGCTACCACACTGCTGATCCTCTTGCTCGCCGTTGGCCTCGCCCTGCGCAGCCGCGAGCCAACCAGCGCTGTGGAGGAACGACCAAAGCTCCGCGTCGCCATCGAATCACCGATCGGTGAAGCGGAAAGCACCATGCTGCTAGCGGTGATGGAGGTCGGTCTTCAACGCGCTCTGCTCGGGCGCCAAGATCTCGTGGTGGTAGCGGCTGAGCGCCAGGAGGCGATTCCAGCTGCCCCCGAGGAGGCCGCGTCGCGGCTCGGTGTCGAGCGCCTGCTGCGTTCGCGATTGCATTGTGAAAAAGAAGCCTGTCGAGCCTCGCTCTCCTGCTGGCGGGCCGATGGCACGCTCGAATCCAGCGCCGAAGTGCCGATCGCTGCCTGGGAGCCCGCGCTCGCCCACGAGACGCTTGGTCTCGCCGTTGACGTGCTCTTTCCGGATCATCCGCGAGCGGCGAATTTCGCGATTTCGGATGAGACGGCGTTGGAAGATTTTTTCCGCATGCGCCACGCCTATGAAAACGGCGAATGGGCCGGTCGCGAGTCAGCCCTGCTCGAGCAGGCCGCGGCGCTGCGGCTACGGGCGCCCAAGCTGATCGAAGCCTACGTCTTTGAGGCCGACCTGCTCGCCAGCCCGGCGCTGCGCGATGAAGCGGCGCTAGCGCGCGCAGGGTCCGTGCTCGAAGCCGCCGTCACGCTGACGCCTGAGGATCCACGACCAGCGCTCGCAGCTATCCGCATCGCCTTCGCGGCCGACCAGCTCGTGGCCGCCGAGCGTCTGATCGAAGGACTCGAACGCACTCAGCCCGGTCATCCGTCGCTGCTGCGCTACCGAGCGACGCTGGCCTCCGAGCGCGGTCAAAGCGGGCTCGCCGTCGAGATCCAAAAACGCGCCGTGGCGCGTCAGCCTTCCCTGATGAATCTCTACCGCCTGGCCGCGCTCGAGCATCAGGCCGGCCAGGTCGACGCGGCCAGGTCGACGCTTTCTGAGTTGCTGGAGCTCGACCCGGAGCATCTCGCCGGTCTTTGGCTCTCGGCACAGCTCGAGCTGCTCCACGGTGAGCCATCACGCGCCGCCCAGCTCTACGAGCAACTCAAACAAAAACGCCCTCATTTTGTCGTATCGGCCAATCTCGGCGTCTCCCTGCTGCTCGCCGATCAGCCAGCCCAGGCGCTTGAAAATCTCGAGGCGGCACTCGCGGAGCGCCCGTCGAGCGCTTCCGTACAGCTGAACCTGGCCGACGCATTGGCCCTGCTCGAGCAGCACGAACAAGCGAACGACGCCTATCGACGAGTGCTCTATTTGCTCGACGAGCATCCGCAAGGCGATGAGTGGCAGCGCCTGAGCACGGCGGCCCAGGCGCATGTGCACCTCGGCGAAAAAATCGCCGCTGCCGAGTCGATCGGGCGGGCTCTGGCTCTGGCGCCCGACTCGCCACAAGTGGCCTACGAGGCTGCGCTGGTCTATACCTTGCTCGGCGAGCCAAGCTCGGCGGCAGCGCATCGCAAACGGGCGATGTCCCTCGGCATCGCCCCGTCGTGGTTTGAAGCGCCTTTTTTCACCAGGCATTGATCAGATTCTGATCAAGCCGAAGGCGGCTCCTCGCAATCAGGCCCGGTGCACGGCGGCGGCTCGATCACCACCGTCGGATCTGGGCTGCCGATCAGCTTCTCGCCGACGATCACGACCAGGTGGAAGTCGTATCTCTGCTCGTCGATGGCCGCGCCATGAACTTCGAGGGCGCAGCAAAAGTCGCCGAAACGGTGCACGCGGATGAGCTCCGGCAGCGGAATGGGCTGGCCGGTCTGCGCATCTTTGAATTGAATCGGCTGGCTGGCCAGCCGCGCGACGTGGGCGGGTTGGAGCTGCTTCGGAGCGTGGGTGCGCAGATTCATCATCATCATGGTGAGCTCACTGGCAAAGCGAAACTCTGCCCCTTCGCGCACGCCATCGAAGGCGAAGCTCTCGATATCAGCAGCCGCATTGAGCTCGACATCGATGTTGATCGAGGATCGCATCATGGGGGAGGGTTTGGCGTCGGGTTGAATGATCTGTCGCATCGCTTTCTCCTTTTTCGTCGTCTTGAGATTCTTCGAGGATCTGCTCTGAGAGCACTAGAAGTGCTCGGATGGCGCTTGAGGTCCAGAGCAAGAAAGATTCCACATTCACCAGCTTTCATATATCGACCATTCGTCCGGCAAAAAACCCGGAGCTGTACTTTCCTCCCGCCTAAATAGAAGCAGGTGACCGAGAAAAGGTGCGGATCTCGAGCCGAGGCCGCTCCCTCGATGGCCTGAAGCTCCCCGGCTACATGTAGCTCTACATGTAGGAAAGCACCATCGACATCGCCACATTGCCAAAGACTGGCGAAATCGCCAGCTTTCCGCGCTTTTCGACCTGGTACCGGCTTTGCTCTATAGGACCGTGACACGCCGACAAACGGCGTCCCCTCACACCCAAGGAGTTGAACATGAGCCAGACCGCCACCGACTACGAACCCAAGGTTGGAAGTGAGCTGCAAATTGAAGTCATCAATCTCGAGCAAGGTGAGCTCATCGAGCGCGCGACGCTCGAGGTCGTGGCCGGCTCGACGGCCGGTTCCCTGGCCACCCGAATCGTCGGCCCAAGCTCAGAAATGCCGATAGCTGCACCGGAGAAAAAGCAGGACAAGGCCAAGGGCGGCTCGCCCGAGCTCGAGATCGCGAAATTTGCCTGGGAGTTCATCAAAGACAATAAGCCGGTAGCCGAGCGGACCTCAGCTACGACATCTGTCCTGCATAAAGGCACCGACGGTCTTGACTATCAAAAGGCCCTATCTTTCCAATCACAGACTTTCCAATACCGGCTCCGTGACGCGACCATCAAGGATTGGATCATCGCCAGTGCCGATATCCGCCTTGAAGGCATGTATCGCGCGACCCCGAGTCGGCCGGATATCCCGAACGGCCACTATCTGCCAGCGGTTTATTTCAACGTGCTCGATATGAGCGTGCCTTTTAGTTTCAAGCTCGCCGCCAGCGCCGATGTGCTGCCACCCGCCAACGTCGGAACGGCCGAGATGATTCAGCCGCGGCTCAGTATCTACGCCAAGCTCGACATGGAATGGCTCTTCGTCAGCCATCCAACCAGCGTGCAATTCCAAGTCGATGGCCTGCGCGGCGGCGTGCTTGGCTACTTCAGCAGCGGCCAGCGGATCTGATCCGCTCCCGCCACCATCCCTGGTGAGGAGCGACCGGTGAAATTGAAGCTTCAGCTCAGTAGGGGCCCCGCCTCCAAGCCAGCGGATCGTACGAGGTTGAAACGATCGAGATCGGTTTGTACTGGAGCATCTACTGGGAGCGCAGGCATCTTGCCTGCTCTGAAGGCCAGCCGAAGAGCCGGCGAGACGCCGGCGCTCCCAGTGTCCGAGCCGGCGGATCAACCAAGACTGGAATTTGCGTTTTTCTGGTACCGGCAGCTGAAATTGAAGTTTCTGGTTGGGTGACGCAACCTGCTCAGGGGTCACAATTAGGACAGACCCGCGTCTCGAGAACTTGCCCACACTCTACGCAAGGCAGAGGCTCGTTCGTGGCCTCGTCAACCTCTCGCTTTTCTTCAGGGTCATCGAAACAATTCAAACCTTCAACTTGCGAAAGCTCCACACCGCCGACTGATACCACTTTGAGGTATTTGGATTGAATCCAACCGAGCTCGCCCTTCGCGTCGCAGACGCAGACCATCATGTGGCAGGTATTCTCCTTGACCCGCAAAAACGAGGCCCAGGCTGAGAGGCTCGCGGATTCAGCCAATCCGTAGCCGGTGCCGACCAGCATGAAACGGCTACCGCTTTCCACACGTTCGACGATAACTCCGCCAGGCTGCGGGGGAATATTGCGGTCCATCTGATGGCTCCTTGAGATTCGCATTGACCGACTAGACTACGCCTGAAGTGCGGTCGATCTTCGCTGGCTGGATTCGATCACAGGACGCCGGAGGAGCCGAGCTCCAAATTCAGCCAGGCGCGAGAAAAAAGCCAATCGCGCTTCACCGTCGCTTTTGACACCGCCATCGCTTCCGCAATCTCGTCAAAAGTCAGTCCCGAGAAAATCTTATGCTCCACGACCTGCCGATAACGCGGTCCCAGATCGGCGAGTCGATCGAGTGCCTGGTCGATCGCCAGCAGGCCCTCGGCTTGTGACTCGGTCATCAGCTCGACATCTTCGAGTGGCACCGGACGGTCGCCGTCCCCTCGCTTCTTGGCCATCTTGGCGCGCGCATGTTGGATTAGAACCTGCCGCATCGCCAAGCCCACCACGCCGTAGAAATGAGCGCGATTCTGCCAGCCGAAAGCATCCATCTCCGACAGGCGTAAGTAGGCCTCGCTGACCAAGGCGCCGGTATTGAGCGTATGTCCGAGACGCTCATTGCGCATTTGCCGACGCGCGATCAGACAGAGCTCCTCAAAGACCACTTCGACGAGGGCATCAAAGGCACCATCAACGCCAGAAGCTTGATCTTGAAGAAGGCGAGTGATGTCGCGGGGCTGGGTCATATCTTCGGGTGAGGGGAGTTTATAGAATATTGCAATGGATTCAGACCTATGGCAGCGCGCGCGGGATCTATTTTTGACTCTTGTCGAAGCCGACGACGAAGAACAAGCAGCCCGGCTCGAGTCTATTCGCTGCGAAGATTCGCAGCTCGCTGCAGCCGTCGAGCAATTATTCAGTGCTCACGCCACGACCGGCCTGATCGATAAGGTCGAAGACGCTGCCGCGGCATTTGGCCAAATCCGCCAACAAGCTATGGCCCGAGCGCCACGGCCTTTGACTGCTGGCGATCTCGTCGGTGATTTCGAAATCATCGGCGAGTTGGGTTCAGGCGGTATGGCCACGGTTTACCGGGCGCGGCGCGTGACGGATGACTTCCTCCAAGAAGTGGCGCTCAAAGTCCTGGCGCCCAGCCGACTTGGAGGCGGCACCCTGGCGCGCTTTGAATTCGAACGGAAAATCGCCGCCAAGCTCGATCATCCGGAAATCGCCAGACTGATCGACGGCGGTCTGACCGAAGACGGCCGCCCCTTCTTTGCCCTGGAGCTCGTCGACGGTATCGCCATCGATGAGTATTGCGACCAGAATCGCCTCTCTGTGCCGGATCGCGTACGGCTGATCATCCAGGTCGCCGCCGCGGTGCATTACGCCCACCAGAACCTACTCGTGCATCGTGACCTCAAGCCATCGAATATTCTGGCGGATGGCGAAGGGCGGCCCCGACTTCTGGACTTCGGCATCGCCAAACCGCTCGATCCGGAAATGGCCGGCGCCGCCCACACCCAAACCGGCGCCCGTCTGCTGACCCCGATCTATTCAAGTCCGGAGCAATTCCTCGGCCAGGCGATCACCACCGCCTCAGACCAATATCAACTCGGCCTTCTGCTCTTCGAGCTCGTCACCGGACGCCGGCATCACTTACTCGACGGTGAGGATCCGAGCAGCATCGGCCGGCGCATCACCGAAGCCGCGACGCCACGGCCCAGCCTCCTGCTGCAACCAAGAACCAAACAGCATTCGGCGGATGGCTTTGATCAAGCAGCGCTCGAGAAGATTCTCGAACGGCGAAGACTCGAACCGGGTGATTTGAAAGGCGTCGCGGGAGACCTCGACACCATCATTCTCAAAGCCCTCGAGAAGAATCCCGGCCGACGCTACGCTTCCGTGAAAGCCTTCGCTGAAGACCTCGAGCGCTATCTGAGCGATCAGCCCATTCATGCCCGTCCGGCAAGCGGCGGCTACCGCCTGTCGAAATTCGCCAAACGTCATCGCTTCGCGGTCAGCGCAGCCGCTCTCGGTTTGCTGGCTCTGATCGGCGGCACGATCGTCGCTTCTTGGCAAGCGATCCGTGCCTCCCGAGCCGAGCAGGCGGCACTCATCGAGGCCGCGACGGCGTCGCGGGTTTCGGAATTCCTGGTCGATCTCTTCGAAGGTGCCGATCCCGGTGTCAATTCAGGACGAGTGGTCAGCGCCAAGGAAATTCTCGATCTCGGTCGGCGGCAGCTCGAGCACGACCTTGAAGACGAACCGGCCGTACGCGGCCGCCTGCTACGCGAGCTATCGCAAATTTATCACCATCTCGGCGATCTCGAAGACTCCGTCGAGCTCGGGCAGAAGGCCCTCGAAGTCCATCGCGCCGCCCTGGACCCAGATTCGCCCGACATCGCAGCAGATCATTTTCGATTGGCAGAGGTCTTTTTGCGACTCGACCGAGTCGATGAGGCCGAAGAGAACTATCAAAGCTCACACGACATTCACACGAGAATCCACGGGCCCGATTCCGCCGAAGTGGCCAGCAGTCTGATCGGTCTGGGACAAATTCTCACCGTCAGAGGCAAAATCGATGGCGCCGAGGTGCTTCACCGAAAAGCCTTGGCGCTCAGGCTCAAACACTTCGAGCCTATCTCAGCCCAGGTGGCCCATGGCTACTACTTCCTCGGCTGGGTCCTGCAAAGCAATGGGCGGTACCAAGAATCGCTCGAAGCACTCAAGATTGCAGCCGACATCGACCGGCAGATTTTCGGAGAAATCAGCCGCGATTATGCCAAAGATCTGACCATGATCGGAACAGCCTACTTCTACCTCGGCCAGACCGAAGAAGCGATCACAGTCGGCCAAAAGCAGGTGAAAATCGCTGAGTCTGTCTACGGGCCAGATCACTTCATCACGATACGCGGTCTGGAACCCCTCGCGCTCAATCTGATCGAAGTGGCCAGGTACGAGGAAGCTGAGGCTCATATCTTGCGCGCGCTCGACGCCAAGCGGCAGATCTATGGCGAGCGCAGCCGTCAGGTCGGTCGCGCCCTACATAACCTCGGCTTCCTACAACAAGATAGGGGCCAGTTCGAGCAGGCGAAATCGACCTATACCGAAGCCATCGACATCCAGGGTGAGGCCTTTGGCGCCGAGCATCCCAGCGTCGCAGAGCTGCGTGAGAATCTCGGCGAGACCTTGGTCGAGCTCGGCCAGCTCGACCAAGCGGAGTCGAGCTTCAGACGATCTCTCCGCGACAAAAAAGCCGGTCTGCGTGCGGATCACCCCCGCCTCTCCTGGCCTCATTGGGGCCTGGGTTTAGTGGCGTGGCATCGCGGCGACCTGGAAGCGGCCCGGCGCGAGCTCGAAACGGCCCGCGATCTCATTCAGGCCGAGCTCGGACCGGATCATCCGGACCTCTCCTATAGCTTGCACGTGTTGGCCAACGTGGCTCGGGATCAAGAAGCTTTCACTGAAGCCGAGCCGCTCTATGAAAAGGTGCTGGAGCTGCGCTCGGGATATTCGTCCAAACGGCTGATCTTTCGACGCACCCTCGAAGATCGAGCTGAGCTACGACGCCGGATGGCGGCGCGCTAGGCATCGCTAAAGGTAACTCTGAACACATGAGTCAAGTTTTTGGAGTGAATCGACTGGCGACAGCAGGTTCTGGGTATGGGCGGGGCTTGCCCCGGGCTTGCCCCCGCCCGCGAGGCGAAGCCGAGCCGGTTGCGCTCCAATTTGCGTCTTAGTTTGCTCCGAGAAAGGGTGCTCTCTCTGTTCTCGAGCGGCCCTTCGGGCCGCGGGCGGGGGCAAGCCCCGCCCCTACATCCGGAGTGTTGACTCGAAATCTTTGGCATGACCTAAGCTTTTGCCTGTCAACGGTTTGAGGCAGAGCTTCGGTAGCCCGGACTTCTCACCAACTTCGGCCCGACAAGGCGCCTGAGGGCAAATATTCAAGGTCGCTCTAGAGCTGTCTTATTCAGCTCTTCAACGCTCGTGCGAAAAAAAATTCGCCGCCATGAGCCTTTTCCCAGATGGTTTGCACACCACTCAGTGACGGCCGGCAGGACAGCGCGGCCGAGAAATTCCCCACTGGAGAAAATCAAATCATGACCACAGCACATAGCACCTCGGCCACCACCAAGCTCATCTTGACCCTCTCCCACAACGCCAAGGACGATAATTCCACCGTCGCCTTCACGGTCGCTAACGCGGCGCTGGGCAAAGGCATGGAAGTCGGCATCTTCCTGATCTCCGACGGCGTCGAGCTCAGCCGTGACGGCAGCTGCGACTTCACCAGCGTGCGCCCCTTCAAGCCTCTCGACGAGCTGATCACCGCTTTTCTCGACGCCGGCGGCGTGCTCTGGTCGTGCTCACCTTGCTTCCAACATCGGGGCATGAAAGAGGCCGAAACCCCCGAAGGCACGATCGTCACGGGTGCCGGTCCGATGCTCGAGTGGATCGCCGAGGGTGCGGCCACACTTTCTTTCTGAGCACCGCTTTCTGAGCACCGCTTTCTGAGCACCGCTTTCTGAGCACCGCTTTCTGAGCACTCGCTACGTTTTGAAAAAACTACCTCTTCCCTTCAGAAACTCCTAGGAGTCAAGCAATGGCCCTGCAATCCCCAGACGGCTTCGATCCTGAAGCGCTACGCGAAGAAATTCGCAACGTCTACTCCCGCGTCGCCACGGCACCCGACGGCGACTTCCATTTCCACCGCGGCCCGGCATACGCCGCCCAGCGCCTGGGCTATGACGCTGAGCAGCTCGCCGCCCTTCCCGACGCTGCCACCGCTTCTTTTGCCGGTGTCGCCAATCCGCTCGCCATCGGCCCCCTGAAACCGGGTGAGACCGTGGTCGATCTCGGCAGCGGCGCCGGTATGGACTTGCTGCTGGCGGCGCAGAGTGTTGGCCCGGAAGGTAAGGCGATCGGTATCGATATGACCGACGCGATGCTCAAAAGCGCGGCAGCTTCCGCCGAAGCCATGGGTCTTGATCAGGTCGAGCTACGGCGCGGCGACTTGCAAGATTTGCCACTCGAAGAAAATAGCGTTGATGTGGTGATCTCAAACGGTGTGCTGAATCTGGCCTCGGATAAGGTCGCCGCTTTCTCCGAGGTCGCGCGGGTTCTCAAACCCGGCGGTCGCCTCTACCTCGGTGACATCGTGATGGCTCAGGAGCTGAGCGAAGACGCAAGGCGGGATATCGATCTCTGGGCTGGCTGAATCGCCGGTGCTCTGCAGTCTGCAGAGCTCGTGGAGCTGCTCATTCAGCTCGGTTTCGAAGATCCCCAAGAGGTCGGCCGTTTCGTCTCCTTCGACGGTACTTCAAAAGAAAAAGCCACCCGCGCCCTCGGTGTGCAAGGGGCCAATTTCTTGGCTCGCTGGACGGACAACTCGGTGGCCGACTCGGTGGGCGGGCGTGGAGGTCAAGATGTCCCATGAGGACACCCCAGCCTGCGAGGAAAGATCCATCTACTTGGACCATGCGGCCACCACGCCGCTTGACCCTCGCGTGCTCGACGCCATGTTGCCTTTCCTCACTCAGCGCTTCGGTAATCCCGGCAGCCGCATCTATCGACGTGGCCTCGAAGCCGAAGCAGCCGTTGAAGAAGCGCGCACTGAAGTTGCAGCATTGATCGGCGCGCGGTCGGTGGAGATGATCTTCACCGGCGGCGCGACCGAGAGCAATAACCTCGCCCTCAAAGGTCTGATTGCGGGCTGGGACTACCAGGCTCGGTTGATCATCTCGGCGATCGAGCATCCGGCCATCTTGCAGACCGCGGACGACCTGGCCAGCCGCGGGGTCGAGCTCGAGATCGTTCCGGTGGCGCAGGACGGACGCCTGCGAATCGATCTTCTCGAGCAGCTCTTGCTCCAGGGCGCACACGACCCCACGAAACGTCGCACGTTGGTCTCGGTGATGCACGCCAATAACGAGACCGGCACGGTCCAGCCGGTTGAAGCTATCGGGGCCTTATGTCGGAAATACCACGCCGTTTTCCATTGTGATGCCTCGCAAAGCGTTGGCAAGATCGCGGTCGATATCAACGCGATGAAAGCAGATCTGCTTTCGCTCAGTGGCCATAAATTTTATGGCCCGATGGGTGTCGGCGCGCTCTACGTGCGGCGACAGAAGCCGCGATTGCCGCTCAAGGCTCTGGTCCATGGCGGCGGCCAGGAGAGGGGTTTACGACCCGGCACTCTAAATCTCCCCGGAATCGTCGGTCTCGGCGCGGCGGCCGCGCTGGCCCAAGAGAACCTCGAAGACTCAGGGCTCAAGCTCAAAGGGCTGGTCGATCTGATACTCGCTCTTCTGCATTCTGAGCTCGATGACGTCGAGGTGAATGGCTCGATTGAAAAACGCCTGCCGGGCTCGATCAATCTGAGCTTCGAAGGCGTCCTGGCGGAGGATCTGCAACAGGCGGT
>JAOBYG010621045.1:0-14656 GCA_025403545.1 Epizoanthus stellaris | reverse complement strand
CCCCTCCGTACTTTTTTATAATATTTGGCGCAAGACAATAAAACTTGGCACAATTATTAATAATTACAAGCTCTACTTAAGGTGGCTCAATAGGGTTTTCATTTTTCATTGGCGCGCGCCGGTATGCGCTCTTAAAAGCGCCAAATTCTTACCGTTCTTAATGTTTGTGTATTTAAACCCAGCTAACTTTGAATACCGGATAATACACTATAACTTGCACTTTTCTTTCTAAACTTTAGACCTAGTATCGTAGAATAGGATGGATCTGTAAACAGCCGATTTTTGTCATTTCTTGGCGTAATTTAAGATTTTCTTCAAATTTCTTCGGTGAAATTAATTGTAACTTTCCAAAAAGTTATAACGTACCATGACAATGATTTATTTGTTAAAAGTTGGGGGGTTACAAAGTTGGTTTCACCGCTATATCGCAATATGTGTTTTTTGAAAATTCAAGAAATTACAGATTTTATTTTCTAATTTAAAAACAAGTATTAGAAAAAAATAAGTCGGTAATTATCTCTCTGCCAAATTTGAAAACATTTCACCGAAGGAAACGCGACAAAACCTCTGGTGAATTCTGTAATTTTAGGAAAAGTCGTGAAATTTCAGCTCCAAGCTCAAAGTCGTTTCAGAGTTATCTAAGGAAAAGCATGAGGGGGTGGAATCCCCCCCGTCCTGATAGGGTAAGTCTCCCCCCCCCCCTCCCAAAAAGGACGAGTTAGATCAGTAACAGGAATCAGCAGTAGCATATTATATTCTGCTGCTGAACATTTCTACTTCTAACATCATGTGAGGCTGTTACTGAGTTGCAGCTTGAAGTCGATACAACCATTATAGAGGGACGATTGGGCAATTGCTTAGAATTCTAGTAAAGAATGCGTAAAAATCATCGGCAGTTAGTTACCCAATGCTAATAAAAATATTGTTTTATGCTTTAGAAAGAACTGACACCAAGACATGAGTAAAGAAGAATATCAGAGAGTAAAACATGGAGACTTGGCGGAGAATCCACAGAAGAAAGCTAGTTTTGTTTCTCTCTTGCTGTTTACTTGGATGAACAGCGTGTTGAAACTGGGAAACAAGCGGCCATTGACGGAAGAGGATTTGTGCCCTTTGTTAGACGAACACGAAACAGAGGGGCTTACGTCAGCACTAGAGGAGGCCTGGGAACTAGAACTGAACAGGTATGCCACATCTAACTAGCAAGGATCGTACTTCTTCAATTATTCTGCACCCGAGCGTTTCGTTTAGAATTCATATAACTATAGTGCAATTACATAAACGATATCCAATCTAAGGGTAGAAACTAAAAGGGTAGGACCAATCTAGGCGCAGATGACTAAAACGGTATGTCCAAACTGGGGGTGTTTACTTGAAGGATATGGCAAATCTGGGGGGTGCTTACTCAAAGGGTATCCCCAATCTGGGGGGTGCTTACTCAAAGGGTTTCCTCAATTTGGGGGGTACTTACGCAAAGGGTATGCCCAATTTGGGGGATGCTTACTCAAAAGGTGTGCCCAATATGGGGGTGTTTATTCAAGGGTATGCCCAATCTGGGGGTTACTTCCTCAAAGGGTGTGCCCAATCTGGGGGTTACTTCCTGAAAGAGTGTGCCCAATCTGGGGGTTACTTCCACAAAGGGTGTGCCCAATCTGGGGGTTACTTCCTGAAAGGGTGTGCCCAATGTGGGATGAAAGGGTGTGCCCAAGCTGGGGGTTACTTCCTGAAAGGGTGTGAGCAATCTGGGGGTTACTTCCTGAAAGGGTGTGCCCAATCTGGGGGTTCCTTCCTGAAAGGGTGTGCCCAATATGGAGCTTACTTCCTGAAAGGGTGTGCCCAATGTGGGATGAAAGGGTGTGCCCAAGCTGGGGGTTACGTCCTCAAAGGGTGTGCCTAATATGGGGCTTACTTCCTGAAAGGGTGTGCTCAATCTGGGGATTACTTCCTCAAAGGGTCTTCCCGACCTGGAGTTGGTCACAAAAAGGGCATACCCAATTTGAGGGTTACTTCCCCTAATTGTGTGCCCAATCTGGGGGTGGTCACTCAAAGGGTATACCTAATCTGGGAGGGGCGCTTACTCAAAGGGTATGCCCAATCTGGGGGTACTTACTCAAAGGGTATGCCTAATCTGGGGATGCTTACCCAAAGGGTATGCCCAATCTGGGGGTGCTTACCCAAAGGGTATGCCTAATCTGGGGGTACTTACTCAAAGGGTATGCCTGATCTGGGTGTGCTTACCCAAAGGGTTTGTCCAATCTGGGGGATGCTTACCCAAAGGGTATGTCCAATCAGGGGATGCTTACTCAAAGGGTATGTCCAATCTTGGCGTACTTACTCAAAGGGTATGCCTAATCTGGGGATGCTTACCCAAAGGGTATGCCCAATCTGGGGGTACTTACTCAAAGGGTATGCCTAATCTGGGGGATGCTTACCCAAACGGTATGCCCAATCTGGGGGTACTTACTCAAAGGGTATGCCTAATCTGGGGATGCATGCCCAATCTGGGGGTGCTTACCCAAAGGGTATGCCTAATCTGGGGGTACTTACTCAAAGGGTATGCCTAATCTGGGGCTGCTTACCCAAAGGGTATGCCTAATCTGGGGGTACTTACTCAAAGGATATGCCTAATCTGGGGGTGCTTACTCAAAGGGTAGGCCCAATCTGGGGGTGCTTACCAAAGGGTATGCCCAATCTGGAGGTGCTTACCAAAGGGTATGCCCAATCTGTGGGTGCTTACGTATGACCAATCTGGAGGTATTTACTAAAAGGGTATGCCCACTCTGGGAGATTCTTGCTGAAAGGATATGACCAGTGTGTGTGTGGGGGTGGGGGGGGATATTACTCAAAGGATATGCCCACCTGGAAGTGGTGCTTACTCAAAGGGTATACGCAATCTGGAAGTGTTTACTCAAGAGATATGACCAATTTGGGAAGTGCTTACTGAGGGGGTATGAGCAATCTGGGGGGTGCTTACTCAAAGCGTATGTACAATCTGGGCACCCCTAAATATTCGGCATAGCCTTTGCATAAGTTACACCCAGATCGCGAGGTGCTGACCTTTCGAATGTGTATTTAGGTACAATAAATTATTAGAGTGCGGCTGGGCCAGTCTTTAGTTACAGTAGAATGATAAAAATATATGGCAGGAACCAACTGTTGCTGTCCGTTTTAGAGTGGTGTCCTTTAAGGAGATTGTAGTAAGTAGTAAGTTCATTGACCAAAACCAAGAAATCCTATGGAAATGTTCTTGTGTTTGTAGGTCATGGCACGATGATCATAGTGTATCACCCCAGTTATGGCGGGCTGTTAGGAGCCTAATCCCTGTTCGCGAATGCGTATCAATAGGATTTATGGTTGTCATGACAGCTCTGTGCTATATCACATCACCTGTGCTACTGAGCGCGCTGTTGGCGACGGTAATGGACTCGCCACCCAACAATCAGTCTTACATCTACGGTCTCGGAATAAGTGTGTGTGCAGTAATCCCGGCGGTGTTGCTACCCTATTATGAGTACAGAGCTTCCATTGTTGGCATGCAAGTAAGAACAGCACTAACTGGGCTGGTATATAAAAAGGTTTGTATGTTCCCTTTTCGAAATCGTTCAAAATCGCTTATTCAAATTAATCGATTAATCGGAACCAGTCCGAGGTTTCGGTTTCAACAACTTTGAGCTCATCGTGCTCTTTTGTTTCTTTCTCAAGAAAGCTCTCAAACAAAGAAAACTTTAGTGTTAAAATAATAATAATAATTAGATTTGTAGAGCGCCTCTTTCCAATGTGCTAAAAGGCGCTATTTACAACACTGTAAAAGATAACGGTTAAACATTTACGGGCTCTATTGACAAGACTATAAAAATAAAGGTTCAAAAATTTATATAGATAATAAAGTTGAGTTAAAAATCTATTTAGTGGATGGGTGAGTTTTAAGTGAATGTTTAAATGTTTCTAAGGACTTGGTCATCTTGATTGCTGTTGGAAGCTCGTTCTGTAGTCGCGGTGCTGCTGCTGCAAATGAGCGATCACCATAAGACTTCAGACTTGTGGGAGGGACGCGAAGTAAATACTTGGAGCTAGAGCGTAAGGTTCTCTGCGGCACATAAATCTGCAGAAGGTTTGTTAAATATGATGGCGCAATATTGTTTAATGCCTTATATGTGAACAGTAAAATCTTGAAAACAATCCGTTGCTCAGCTGTCAGCAAATGCAGATGGAATAGTATACAGGTGTAATATGATCGTATTTCCGGGTGCCAGTGATAAGACGTACTGCCGCATTCATTCTAATGAGATATTTTGGAAGACCAAAGAGCAGGGCATTGCAATTGTCCAATTTCGAGGTGATAAAGGCGTGGACTAAGATTGTTGTTGTGTCGTCATCAATGTATCTCCTGATGCGCTGGATATATATTTTTAAGGTTGTACCTACTTTTTACCTTTCCCTACACCTTGCTCTATGAGCTAGCCCATTTCCTTGCCCTAGGCGATAGTCCTCGCTCTTCCAATTAATAGCCATTCCCCTTACACTTGCCTCAGCCCTAGTTCTCGCAGCCCTGGTCCTTGTCCTTGTCCTTACGCCTGCTCTAGCTCTTGTCGTTATTGTTAGCTTACTAATTTTAAATATTAGGTTTCTATGTATGTGTTTACATTGGTTTCTGTTAGTTGCACATGTGCCTCCTCCGATGGCCACATCCGTGCCATAATCATCTGTCTAACTTTCACTTCTATATCACTGAGCGTGTTTAATTTTGCTTTTGTTTTCATTTAAAGGTTATAAAACTCTCATTGGCTAGTCAAGTGGCGCTGGGTTCTGGTAATATACTTAACGTGGTCGCAAATGACATCAGTAGATTTAACGTGGCCTTCTTAGCTTTGCCGTCGATACTGATTGCTCCATTTCAACTAATCGCTACAATTGTTGTCATGTGTGTCATGGCCGGGTGGCAGTCAGTGGCCAGTGTTGCTGTCTTCCTCATGTTCTTCTTGTATCAAATCAAAGGCGCTTCAGTGGTAGCTCGTCTTCGAGGAATAGCAGCGTCCTGCTCCGACGAGCGAGTGGCCTTTACAAGAGAGGTCGTCAGTGGTATCCGCGCTGTAAAGATGAACACATGGGAATGGTCATATCGGGATTTGATTATTGACGTTAGAAGGTATTTGCGAAAACAGTTCTTCCGTCTTCTTTTAAACTTTGCCGTAATATTTTAGAATCCTGTAGAGTATGAGGTGACCATCGGATGGTTTTGGAATTGTTTGGCAAATGTTTAAAAATGTTCGGAAATGTTTCGAAAATGTTGTAAGAGGTTCGGAACATTTTTGAAAATCTTCATAAAATTCACAAATCTTCGGAAGTTCTTCAATATTCAGAAAATCTTTTGAACATGTTTGGACCTTATCGGAAAATCTTGAGACAATCTTTGGAGCGGTTCGGAAAATCTTCGGGTGTGCTTGGAAATGTTTGAAATGTTCTAAAGAGTTCGGATTTTCAAAAGAAATCTGTATCAATTTTAAATCCGGAATCCGACTGGCATATTTTCCATATGCCATCGAGTGGTTTAGCTCCCAGTAAACACATGCTATATATAATAAATTCCGATTTCACATCGAGGAAATAGAAGTTTGAGGAAGATCAGTTATGTTGAAATTCAAGGCTGTATACTCTATCTCCTGAGGAGTGGTTGCATCCGAAAGCGAATGCTGACAAAATAAAATCACCAATTTTTCTTCCTTCTCAAAACAAATACGCTATTCGAATGATAAAACATGCAATTATTATAGTGGTTTATCACAAAACATCGTGATCTTGTCACTAACTCGCAGTTCATTTAATTTATTTATCTCTGCCCTTGGCATCGGCAAAAAGGTTATCGCTCGCCACTTACAAATCGTACGATATTTTGTTCAAACTAAGCGTTATTTTGATACTTCTTTTACAGAGGTTATTGGAATCGACTTTCCATGTATGGAAACTTTTGAATCAATAAAAAAGAAAGCCAAGAAAAGTGTGAAATATTTCTTGAACGGTTTTAATTTGTTTGTGTGAAAGTGGTGAAAGACGAAAAGAGCTACCAATAAAATTACTTTTTATTTCTTCTGTTTATAAATTAGCCATTCTACAGCTTTGTTTATCACGAAATGTATTGGTTCTAAAATCGAGGATTTGACCAGAAAAGTTATTAGTGAATTATTTCAACGTAGAGAGAGAGAGACGTCATTCAATTCTATCTGAAATTGGCTTACGAAATGCATTTTTGCCGGCCACTGTTTCCACGGCGCAACATTTCAACCCATATTTGATACAAATGTATCAACAATAATTTTTTACTAATGCATACATAATGATATGTTTGATTGACTTGCCGATAATAATATTATCAGTTGATTTTCTGCGAATAGTGGATCTCGATCAGGTCTAGACGTATGACGTCATCGTTTTCAGGAATAACGTTTATATCCCGCGATGAAGATTAATGCATGTGGTAACACCTTACATGTACAGATTGACATTTCTAAATACATAAACTGCCTCCTTAACGTTATTGACTCAGTTTGTACCCGTTATCGTCACTATATAAAGATGATCACACAATACGGTTCAGTGGTCTCTTTAGAGGACAAGACGTACCCAGTGTTTGCAGGTTCTTAATTATATACGATGTTTTTTACATTTTGTTTTGTTTTATTGTATTCAACAGGAAAGAGGTCAAGGTGCTCGACAACATTAGCTTGTTTCTTGGTAGTTTTTGCATTCTATCAATTCTTGGTCGGGTCCTCACATCCTTTGTGATTTTGCTATCCTTGATGGCGACTGGCCATGTTCTCACCCCGCACAATTTGTTTTTGATCTTGTCTGCTGTTTCTTCGGTCACATTACCTGCTTTTCATTACCTGGGAAGTGGTATCCGTAGCGTAGCGGAGTGTACAACGTCTTTAACGCGACTCGAAGCATTACTTCTTTCATCGACAACATTTGGAGACACACCAAAGGCCACTTCTTCTGGTGATTACATTGCACGTTCCAATTCACCAGGCAGCACGAAATCAAGTCCACCAATCCAGCCGTTTGTTGAACTGAAAAACTTTACCTGCTCTTACAATGGCATCGATCCAGTGCTCTCAGATATTACGCTACACATAAGCGATAGGGACCTCGTTGTGGTAGTTGGACGAGTTGGGAGTGGAAAATCTTCTTTGCTTCTTGCAATTCTTCGAGAAATTCCTCAAATGTCGGGGAAAATAACACACACAGGGGAAATTGCTTATGTTCCTCAAGTTCCCTGGGTTTTCTCTGGAACAATTTTGCAAAATATTGTCTTTAATAGTCCGTTTTGTCCTGAAAGATTTAAAATGGTGATTGAATCATGTGAACTCAAGCGTGACCTTCTGACATTCCCTGATGGTGAATTGACTGTCATCGGCGAACGTGGTATCATCCTGAGTGGTGGTCAGCGGGCACGCGTCGGTTTAGCACGCGCACTCTATTCTCAGGCAAATATTTATCTTCTGGATGATCCCTTGAGTGCTGTTGATGCCAAGGTAGGAAACCGTATCTTTGAGAAGTGCATAAGGGGGGTGATGAGCGGCCGCCTGGTCATACTGGTCACGCATCACTTGCAGCTACTACAGTTTGCAGATCACGTGGTTTTCATGAACAAGGGCTTCGCCACACACAGACATGCCAGACAGAGTAAGGTTTCGGAGATCATGGAGGCTGAAGAGATGAGTGGTGCCCTTCAAACTACAGCTTCAGTGCCCCTTGTCACAACAGAAGATCTGGAAGAACAGAAAAATGAAGAAATGGAATGTGACGAGGAGGAGAGCACGGTGGTAAATGTGGAGGACATGGCAAATGACATTCAAAATCATGGGTAGGTCACGTTTTTTTAATTGCGAATAAAATCAAACAAACTTGTGATTCGAAGTATTTCCTTCATTTCAATTCCTTTCAATAAAAAACTAATAAACATTTAAAAATTTAAAATATAAAGATGGTTTAATAATAATAATAATAATAATAATAATTAATAAATAATAATTTAGATTTCTGTAGCGCACATATCCTAAAAAAATTCCAAGGAGCATTGCAACTTTACTATTTCTTCGTAACTCAATTTTCACGCCCGCGGTTCCACGGCGATCATCAGACTAAGTTTATGGCGGTTTAAAAGTAATTGCGTAAAACTTGTTTTCGTGCAAACATTTAACAAGAAGTTCAGTTTGTTTGTTTAAAAGTGTTTACTTGTTGTCCTTTAAAATGCAGATTTTCCCATTTAAGCATAGGTTACATTGTTAAGGACCGCTTTGTATGCATTCGCTTGCTTCATAATAGACCACTTGATTGAGTATTCTACGTTCGTGTCTTATAATTTCCAGATGTGTTTAGAGAGAGCTGTGGCAGAATATTTCATGTTGTTAAATGACCTCTTGTGGTATATACATGCGTTTTCTATGAGGTATTAGTCTCTTGGCCAACGTATTTCGGCGTATATACATCTAATTATAAGCAGATTTTTAACAACATCCCTCCTGACGTCTCACACGACAATTACATTTCATGTAATTTTCTTGAAAGGCGCTTGGTTTTGAAAAGCCGTAACTTCCCACTGCCTGGCTGGATCGAGACGTGGCCAAAAGCGTCAGAAGCTCTATGAAAAATGGAAACGACCAAGCAAATCTGGCTTTTCCCAGTGCTTCTAGTTAAAGAATGCCTTTAATTAAAGAGCGAGCATTTTGACCTTTTACCGACACTGAGTGGCACTAGTTTTGTCGGCTCATGTTCCCTATAGCCGTTTGTCATGTTTTAAAAACACATCTCGGCATGGATTACAAAATCAAAACAGCTGAAACACATCTCGGCATGGATTACAAAAGCAAAACAGCCGAAACAGCCACTTCACTTAGTCACGAAACAATTTTAAATATGCAAGCCATGTTCATTTTTTTCCCATAGATGTACAGCCAAAATTTACGCAAACCCGATGAACTGCATGATAAACGTTCTTAAAAATCAGCGTAGATATATATGGGAAGAATACAAGGAGTTGGATCTCCGACAATGATCCCGTTTGCGGAGAATCCAAAGGATACTAACTCAGTTAGTCATACGTTGTAGCAGAAGGAGTCGACAGTGTACTTCATGCAGATAAACAATCCTTAGAGTGTCATTTCCGGCATATGAAGCCCCAATATCACATTTCCCTGCCTTCATACTATCATTTCTAACTCCGAGGCCTTAGTTAAGTCCATCGAACAAGACTTGCTATAAGAGATATGTGGGAAAAAAACAGAGATTTTAAAATAAGCTAAAAACTCTCTCAAAATTTTGACTTCTGCGCATGCCCCCCACCAAGAATAAAAGGTCTTGTAGTTTCGAGAAATCGACATGAAAGCCCATTTGCCGTTGTCTCTAGCTTTGTTTCGGTGCAAACAAAACTTAATTTGAGCTAGTATTCGCTAATCTATGACTGTTTTACAACCAGGAGTGAATTACATATTGTGGTCTCAACATGGACTTGACCCCTTTCATGTTAAAACGCTAGTTATGTTTGATATCATTGCCACTTATACGATCTTCTCAGGCCGTGCGACGGCTCTGGCATGACTATGGCAGAGGAGAACAGAGAAGTTGGATCTGTCTCATGGCGGACATACTGGAAATACCTCCGAGCGGCCTGGTCCCTTCCCTCCTCTGTCGTTCTTCTTGTCTTCATCGTATCTGCGTCTGGTGAGTGTTTAGTCGAAGAACAAATCACGACTCCTCGTTTTTTTGCAGGGAGAACTTCAGTGTAATCTTGACGAGCCAGGTTCAAACTTTACCTGAGTCCAACTGCTAGGAAAATACTATCCTGCCCTGCACTGTCCAGCCATATGCTGTCATACCCTGTCTAGTTCTATGCTGCCCTCTCATGACCTTCCCTATTCTGCCCAGCCCGTTACTGTTCAGCGCTCTCCTGCCCTGTCCTCTCCTACCTTACGTTACCCAGTTCTGTCCTGTCCTACCCTGCCCTATACCCTGCCCTGTCCTTACGTTTTCCAGTTCTGTCCTGTCCTGCCCTGCATTATACCACGTCCTAGGTACCATGCTGCGGACCCTGTCCTATCCTGCCCTGCCCTACACTGCATTGCACTACCCTGCCCTGCCGTACAAAATGTCCGGTCCTACCCCGCCCTTCCCTGCCATACACCCTGTCCTGTCCTGCCCTGCCCTACCCTGCCTTACAACCTGTCCTCTCCTGTGCTACCCTGCCCTGCCCTATACTCTGTCCTAGCAAACCTGCTGTACTGACCCGCCCTACCCTGCCCTACACCTCGTCGTGTCCTGCCCTGCGCTGCTCTGCTCTGCTCTGCCTTGCCATGCCATGCCCTACACCCTGTCCGGTCCTGCCCCATCCTACCCTGCCCTGCTTTATACCCTGTCCTAGCTACCCTGTCCTACACCCGGTCCTGTCCTATCCTAGGTCTTGGCCTTTCCTCACTTAGATTATTTCCCCCCTACAGGTTCTACCTGTCTCCCAGATTGGTGGTTGTCTAGTTGGACAGATGTATCGTGGGCTCGTGACGAGGATCGCCGCAAGGTTTATGTATACATTGGTCTGGTAATAGGCACATTATCGTTACTATACTTAGCTTCTGTGCTCTATGCCAAGACAGCCATCAAAGCCAACAGCCATATTCATAGCCAAATGATCACCTCCATTCTTCAAGCTCCAGTTCTTTTCTTTGACACTAATCCAACCGGAAGAATCTTAAATCGGTTCTCGAAAGATATGGGTCAAATGGATGAATCTCTTCCATGGAATCTTGTTGATGGTAATGTCGTTTTCCTTTACGCTGTGCTTGGCTTTGTCGTGCCATCTTTAGCCAATTATTGGATGATCATATTTGCTTTACCGCTAGTAGCTGCAGTCGTGTATTACATCCGATACTATCTCCGCGTATCACGTGAAGTCACACGGATCCAAGCTACGAGTTACAGTCCTGTTCTGGCACATTTCTCGGATACAATGGAAGGACTGATAACCATTCGTGCTTACAAACGACAACAAGCCTCCATTGCTGATTTCTACAGGTAGGAGATGGTTCATGGGATGTCCGGGGGCAGGGTGAATTCTTTTTCACCCACATCTTGGAATGTGTTTTATTTGGTACAATAAAATGATGTTACTTACAAAATGTTTTGACTAAAGCAGGTTACAAATTTTAGTTGATCGTGTGATAGAACAACACATTTTCCTTGAAAAGTTATCTTTGATTGAAGAAAGAGGAAAAAAAGGAGAAAAAAAACCATGGGAGGACACAGGAAGGTCTTTATCATTTGTCCCCTTTCCTCAGCCACAGGGAGACTGTTCACAAACTAGGTGAAGTGTAGCCGCGATACCTATGAATAAATTTTATCTCTTCCAGGTACCAAGACAACCTGTCCAAATCCTGGTTCCTGGCTATTTCCTTCAGCCGTTGGCTCAGTGTGAGATTGAACCTTGTGACTTGTGTGGTGATCACTGTAATAGTGAACTGCTCCCTGTTAACCTCAGCCAGTCCTGGTGAGTAGAACTTTGTGACTTGTGTGGTGATCATTGTAATAGTGAACTGCTCCTTGTTAACCTCAGCCAGTCCTGGTGAGTAGAACCATGTAACTTGTGTGGTGATCACTGTAATAGTGAACTGCTCTCTGTATCCTCAGCCAGTCCTGGTGAGTAGAACTTTCTGACTTGTGTGGTGATCACTGTAACAGTGAAATGTTCCCTGTTAACCTCAGCCAGTCCTGGTGAGTAGAACGTTGTGACTTGTTTGGTGATCACTGTAACAGTGAAATGTTGACTGTATCTTCAGCCAGTCCTGGTGAGTAGAACATTGTAACTTGTGTGGCAATCACTATAATAGTGAACTGCTCCTTGTTATCCTCAGCCAGTCCAGGTGAGTAGAACTTTGTGACCTGTGTGGTGATCACTGTAATAGTGAACTGCTCCTTGTTATCCTCAGCCAGTCCTGGTGAGTAAAACATTGTAACTTGTGTGGCGATCACTATAATAGTGAACTGCTCCTTGTTATCCTCAGCCAGTCCAGGTGAGTAGAACCTTGTGACTTGTGTGGTCATCACTGTAATAATGAACTGCTCCCTGTTATCCTCAGCCAGTCCTGGTGAGTAGAACCTTGTGACTTGTGTGGTGATCACTGTAATAGAGAACTACTCCATGTGATTCTCAGACAGTCCAGGTGAGTAGAACCTTGTGACTTGTGTGGTGGTCACTGTAATAGTGAACTGCTCCCTGTTAACCTCATCCAGTCTTGGTGAGTAGAACCTTGTGTTGATCTCTCTAATCTTAAACTACTCCTTGTTTTCTTCAGTCATTCTTGGTGAGTAGAAGCATGTAATATTTTAAGGTGGACACATAGCGCAGGTTGTTGTTGTTGTTGATCATTAACAAATCTGAAAACAAAGCGACTTTATTATGTCTTCACACGTTATGCACGTCAAACACGAAGCAGTTTTGGTCAAAGAAAATTTGCATTTTCCGACCATATTCGTTTCGGATATGCTTGTGACCTACGATTCGGCCATTCGGCGAGATCAAATTTATTCTCCATTCTCATTGGTCGAGGCCAGGACAACAACACACAGCACCCAGTGAGCTGTAACCATCTCATATCCAACAAGTGTAAATGGAATAATTGTTTTATAAAATACCACGACAAATGTAACTTTTTTCTTTTTAATTAATTTTGTGTAAACCGAACGAATTTAAGCTTTACTTGCGTTTTCAGAAACAGCTACTTTCCGTATAAGGAATAACTAAGATATATGAGCTGATAATCATTCCTAAGTTGTTGAGCCAATCAAACTACTATAAATTCAATAGCCAGAGGTTTGTATATAAAAGCTGATAGCCATCAGGTTTTTTAACCGATGAGAAAGAACTCTATTATCCTGTGGTTTACTTACTAAAAAACAAATCATTTTCAGCCCCTACCCAGGGGTGGGTCAGCTCATTGCGATCCAAACTGGAGGGGTGGGGCACTCCACATGTGGTAAACGTGGTGGCCTAGTGGTTAGTGTGTCGGACGTAAGGCCAAAAGGTTGAGGGTTCGATCCTGGCCGCTGGCACTCGTATAGCATAATATCCTTGGGCGAGACATTTACCCTCACAGTGCTTCTCTTTACCCAGATGTATAAATATAAATGGATACCTGGCAAATTGATGGGGGACAAACCTGACAAAATGCTGGGGAGGGGGTGTAACCCTGCGATGGTCTAGCATCCCATCCAGGGGGGAGTAGTAATACTCTCAGTCGCTTCATGCTACAGAAACCAGAGTTAAGCGCCGGCTGTGATAAACCATATTGGTTTCTTCCATCCTTGATTGGGGCAGACTTTAATCTTACTCTCTTATTTTTCCAAATTCTCCCGTCCCCGTCCCCCTGTACTTATTGACCAGTCCCTTAATGTAAACTACAGATGTATGAATTCATTAGAAAAAAAGCTGTGAATATTCTGACAATTTTAATTATTGGGATATTTTAAGGTGTCATAGGCCTCTCGGTACTGTACGCAATGCAAATGATCAACGCCACAGACTCATTCGTTCAAATCCTTGCGGAGGTGGAAAACAACATGACGTCAGTTGAGAGAACAATGGAATATACTAATATTAAATCGGAGCCGGGATATTCTATACCGGAACAGCCAAGTGAATGGCCAAACGAAGGGGAAATTCGTTTTGAACATGTTTCACAGGTTTATTACGAAGGTGGGCCTACTGTCCTTAGAGATCTCACCTTTCAAATCCACCGTAGGGAGAATGTCGGTATTGCTGGGAGAACGGGAGCCGGCAAGTCTTCTCTAGTTGCCGCACTTATGCGCATGCCCCAAGCGCAAGGCCAGATTATCATAGATGGAGTCAATATCAGTGATATTAATCTGCAGTCCTCGCGCCAGGCCATCTCGGTCATTCCTCAAGACCCGATTCTTTTCAGTGGAACGCTCCGACGAAACATGGATCTGTTTGGAAAAGCGACAGACCTCCAAATATGGCAGGCGCTGAAAGATGTTCATTTGAAACCTTTAGTAGAAAGTTTAGACGGCCAGCTGGATTACGAGCTTGTTGAAGGGGGGAGCAACTTAAGTGTTGGAGAGAGACAACTGATGTGTCTGGCAAGGGCTCTACTGCAAGGGAACAAGATTATTGTCATGGACGAGGCCACGGCAAATGTGGACTACACCACTGATCACATGATCCAGGAGACCATCCGGGAGAAGTTCAAGGAGTGCACGGTGCTGACCATTGCCCACCGGGTGAACACGATCATGGACTACGATCGCGTGCTCGTGCTTCATCAGGGCCAGGTTGTAGAGTTTGATGAGCCCGCGGTGTTACTGGACAGACGTGACGGATGGTTTGCTCAGCTGACAAAGCTTGCGCATGCCCACAAGTAATATAGGCTTTGAACTAGTGTTAAAATAATGATCCCAGAAGGATTCCTCCTGCCCCTTCCTTTGAATTTATTATTATAGGTGTTAGCAACATCCCAATTGGCAGTCTACTTAGTTAGTTCATAATGCATCAACAAGTAATATAGGTTTTGAACATATCTTTTTGTGACTGGTGTGTTGTATCGGTGTGTAATGTGTGTAAATATGTGAGGGTTGTATGAACGCTAGATACTTA
>JAOBYG010619934.1:0-14667 GCA_025403545.1 Epizoanthus stellaris | reverse complement strand
ACACCCTTCATGAAGGGTGTTTATTCAAAAGGGACCTTAGCACGTAAGGGCCCTTTTGTAAAAACACCCTTCATATAGATCCTGTAAATTAGTTATGAAAAGCCTCTTTAGGATAACTAATAAAATATGTATGTATGTTCTATCCCGCAGGCCAAAATGAACGGGGTCACTGGGAACGAGATTGTATCAGCAACAGCTCTAATCGAAGTACGCATGTGCGATCAGTTCAGCAGCCTCTGAGTTGCCATAAATAATGGCAAGTTCCAGCGGCGATCGTCCGTCATCGTCCAACGCCCTCACGTCACCTTTATTCCTGATGAGCCTTTTCACAATGTCCGTTGAGCCGGACATGGCAGCCACGTGCATAGGCGAGTGGCACTCCCGATCAAGACTGTCGAGCTCGCTGTAGTGATCGATGAGAAGCTTTGCTATGTCCTCTCTACCGGCAGCCGCCGCTCTGTGCAATGGCGTCCTATTATCGCCGTCCGCAGCATTGACACTGCAGCTATTTTGAACAAGAAGCTCTGCTGCGTCGAAACTCCACCGACATTTTGTACATCTCTCTCGCTGATTGCAGTTTATAGACGCGAACATGTGAAGAGGAGAGCAGCCTTCACTGTTCACCGCTCTGATATCTGCGCCTTTCCGGACCAGCAAACGGACGGTGAATATTTCGGTTATAGTCGTCGCCGCCAGGTGTAGCGGCGCATTGCCGTCACTGTCGGTACGTTCGGTGTCGCTACCGTGATCCAGCAGCAGCTCGACGACGTTGAACTTCCATATACATTTCCGACAGCCATGCGTGCAGTCGCATTGTGCCGCGATCGCCATGTGCAGCGGGGTGCGTCCGTACTTGTTAAGAGCGTGGATGTTAGCATTGCTTTTCAGCAGCAAGTCTGCGGTGTTGGTGTTGCGGAATGACGCAGCCAAATGAAGCGGCGAGTCTCCGTCAGCGTTAACTGCGTTCACGTCTCCACCCATGCGGATTATCAAATCAGACGTCATCCCATATCCCTTTAAACCCGCAGCGTAATGCAGAGGTGTAAAGCCTTCAGAATTGGAAACTGTAACATCGCTTCCATTTTTAATTAGCAATTCCAGCGCTTGCTCCTCCCTTGAGCCGTACTTCAAAGCCAGTAGTAGTGGAGTAAATCCTTCATAGTCTACAGCATTGATTTCAGCTCCATATCCCAGTAATTGGGTCATAAGCTTACTAGAACACGACTCCGACGCTAAGTGAAGGGCCGAGCGCCCCTTGGCGTCTCTCGCGTTCGGGTCGCTTCCATGCTGTAGCAAAACCTCGGCAATAATGTGGCTTAACCGTTCTTCACAGAAAACATTCCTTAAATACCTGTAAATGTTATGTAAGGCGGTAGACCCCTCGCTATCCAAGGCTTGGACGTCACTTCCGTTCTGGAGTAAAACATTCACAATGTCGACATGCCCCTCGCTGATTGCCGCCACCAAGGGCGTGTGACCATTGTTATCCCTAGTCTCCATGCCACAGCCACGAGCTACAAGAAGCTCGGCCATTTTCACGTAACCACGGTAACAGGTTACGTGCAGGGGTGTCTCCCCATCGCAGTTCTTCGCGTCAAGATTCGCGCCCCGGTAAATCAGAACTTTGGCAAGACTCACCTTTCCGTTTCCAGCTGCGATGTGCAGGGGCGTCGAGGAGCTCTCATTTGTCGCATTGATGTCACTTGAGTGTTCTAACAACAGATGAACGATATCTTCACAGCAGTAAGTGACGGCGAGAAACAAGGGAGTGTCGCCTAACGCTTCTTTCGCATGCACATCTGCGCCGTGCTCTATCAGAAGTGCTGCGATGTCTTTGTAGCCTTCCTGCGCCGCAAAGTGAAGCGGTGTCCTGTCGTTTCTATCACGTGCGTTAACCTCGCACCCATGCTCAATTACAAGGCCAGCTGTCGCGAGCTGTCCAAACGATACGGCCAGATACAACGGGGTCTGGCCCTCCGAGTCCCTACAATGCAGATTTGCACCTTTGTTGATCAAAAGCTGGGCGAGTTTTTCGTGCCCTTCTTGCGAGGCGTAGTGTAGAGGTGATCTCCCGAAACTATCTTGGTTGTTCACATCACTTCCGAACTGTATGAGTAACTCGGCCGTCTCAGTACGGTTGAAGGTTGCAGCTAATGTGAGCGGTGTTCTACCGGATGTTTTAGCGTCTAAGTCGGCGCCGTTTCTGATCAAGATGCGCGCTATATTACTATAACCTTCCTTAGCAGCGAAATGTAGAGCGGTGTGGTCGAGTCGGCCATGCGTGTTGACGTCAACGTTTCTCTGTATAATATTTTCCACGGTGTCCGTGTGTCCATTCTCGACAGCCAATATCAGAGGCGTGTCGCCAACTGTGTGGCAGCTGGTGTGAACATTGCCGCCACTGTCGGCTAGTAAACTAACGATCTTTGTGTGACCGTTCTGCGCTGCGAGATGCAACGCCGTCATTCCTCGCTCGTTTGTTTCCTCTAGGGATATACCGCTGTCCACAAGTAATGCTGCAGTTCTGAAGCGTCCATTACTTGCAGCGTAGTGCAGTGCCGTCATTCCAAATTTGTCCTTTACACCAAGTTCAGCTCCTCTTTCTATCAAGAGCTCGGGCACTGCGATTGAATTGCGCAAGGAGGCCAACATGAGAGGAGTGCTGGCATTGTCTTCAGTTACCTGGTCAGAAAACACAGATATCGAATGAGTCTAACCTCTCTGCAATGTCTTAAATTTTAAACACCAATGAAACAGGTCTAGATTTAACGAATGTGATTTAGAATGCTTTCTTTCAACATTCTTTGAGCATCCACATTAGAGGCTACAGATATAAATATTTTACGCTTTACCTATCAGCGGAGCAAACTGTCCAGTTCAAACTTTATATACAAAGCTGGTTGTCTATAGCACGCGGCCGTGAATACATGACAGTAGTTCTTTTATTTTCGAAGAGATTCCTTCCAGTGTGGATTTCCGTAATGACGCGACGTTAGAAAGTATTTCTGTAACTATATTCTACGGTATGTCATCATGAGGGGAGTCTCAGGGTTGCGTAAATCCCGCCTTGTAAATAACACAACATCGTCTGTTAGTCAACTGAAGCTCAAATTCCTCCTTCATTGTCATCAAACCGAAAATAAGCCCCCCCCGAAAATAAGCCCACTCCGAAAATAAGTCTAAAAAAAGTGCTTTGAAAAATATAAGCCCATATCCATGATACTTAGCCTACCTCATTAACATTGGCTCCAAGATCCAACAGCCACGTCACGTGATCACAGGTTCCCCTTTGTATAGCAACGTGCAGCAGGGAACGCGAGACAAACGGTTTGGCCACGTCATCCAACAGTTGCGATATCTTTTGGTGATTGGCCGAGTCGAACGACTTTGTGATTTCTGCTGGAGATTTTTCCGCGTATTCTGTGCCATTGCTGCGTACTCTTATTGTAAGAGCAATCGCGTTGTCCAACCTACCGGGGCTGTAGGCGAGGATGAGTCGGAGGGAATCAAAATCCCCCTCTATGCAGTAGGCTTGTAACAGGCTGAAACCACTGGAGTGGTCGGTAACTGTGGTGGCCTGAAAGGCCAGCAGTCGAAGATTCATCTGGTAAACAGATAAAAAAAACCCTTTTATTACAGGTGTGTGTGTGTGTGTGTGCGCGCGTGCGCGTAAGTGCGGTGGTGTGTGTGTGTGTTTGTACGTGTGTGTGTGTGTGTGCGATAGTGTTTGTGCATGTGTGTGTGCGTGCGGTGTGGTGTTGTGTGTGGTGGTGTGTGTGTGTGTGCGGTGGTGTGTTTGTGTGTTGGGGAGCAATAGTAAGCTCGACATCAGTTACCCGTCTTCTTGAAACTGACCGGTTCAGTTCGCTCTACTTTAGATTTTCCGAATATTGGCAATTCTTTCTAGATACCCCAGTATCCGAGACACTGTTTCGGTTACCCTATCCTTTCAAGTATAGGGTTAAAGAGACACTCGGCTGTAAAGAACGTTTTAGAGTATTTGGGCATGCGTTCATACCCTACCAAGTTGGTAACAATTTCGTATATATTATTCCTGGCTTGGATCGTGGGCGCTCCCATCTCGATTCTACTAAATCGACTCGCGGTCTTCTCTCTGCCGATGAAGTGAAATATAACGAGCGAAAACGGAATGCAACAGAGAAACAGGAACATTTACAAGTCGTATGATCGTTGATTTGTGTTATATTGCGTTGTTATTTGTTGTTGTACTTGCAACAGAGAAAAGATGACGACTGACGTCATCGTTCAAGATGGCGGCGCCAGCGTTTCAATATGGCGGAAGAGTGGCAAGTTGACAACGTGGTTTCATTTTCACGAATTTGGATTGTCAAAAACAATCATCACAACTGGACAGATCCTGATATTTAAATTGTAACAACTGCACTTTGTTTATACTAAGCTATATGAAAACGTTTTGGTTATCGTAAAGTAGGTACTTTCCTGATTGCCAACGGCAAAGTCCTGATCACAGGCACCAACGGAGCGAAAGTAACTAAGAGCAAATGTGAAGGAAAATTCATGACACGAAATAAGAGCAAATATATGGGAAATCAAAATCGTTCGAAAAAAATCGACTCCAAGCTCAGATTAGAAAGTTTACGAAGTCAAGTATTGCATTTATGTTGTGAGTTGTATTGGTTCTGGTTTAAGCGTGATTTATCGTGTTATTTGCTCGCTAGGCGAAAATTATAGTTATAGTTGTATAGATACAACTATATTATTTATTATCTTATTTCGTGTCATGAATTTTCCTTCACATGCATTTGCTCTTATTTACTCTCCCTCCGTTGGTGCTGTGATTCGATTCGTCAAGAGCACCTGATGAATGTTTTCACCATCACCGTAAGCTTCTGATATCAGTTCAACCGACTTTGCGATAATACCCCCCTAAAAATATGCCCAAACATTTTTCAGAGGCAATAGTACTTCTGAAAACAAGTATAGCCGTTATATTTTGAGATCTTAGATAATGACTTAACTTGTACCGTACAGTTTCGCACTGGAGTTTAAACACTGAATTGCTGTTCAAACTTATTAAACCTCCCTTTATTTTGACCTTTATTTTACAATAAATTACGTTGTGTTCAGAGAGTTTGGTTTTTTGTTTCTTATTGCGCTTTGAAATTTGTATATCCCGAAATATTAATCCTCCCTTTGCAAGACGCCAAAACCCCTCCAAAGATAACTCGTAAGTCAAAGTCGCGAAAAAGCCTTTTGAAAGAAAATAAGCCCTTGGCTTACCATCGGAAGTTTATGGTACTCAACAATCGTCACAAACCTTTTAAATGAAATACGTTTTGTTAGAAAAATCGTAAAGTTGGGAATACAAAAATTATGATGACAAGAGACATTGATCATCATCTGTTTCAATCTGTTTTATGCAAACGGCTTTGCCAATTATCTATGGATTTAAGGGTTTATCCGTATCACCATGGCCCTTTTTGTGTTTTTTTGTGTTTTTTTCATTTTACAAGAAAGCTAATATTTGTTATAAAATGCAGAAATGAAAATAAAGGAAAGAAAGAAAAAACAATGACAGGTATTGATACATTCTTGCCTATTTTAAAAAAGTATATAATCTACTCTAATTTATATACTGCCAACTAACGGTTAATAGCTAATCCAGGCAGGAAGGGCATCGGTCTCTAAATAAATGTCATTATACATATTAATCAAGCACTCTATAATTCTAGGAGCTGTGTCTATTTCTTTCACTCTAGCTTGCAAAAGACTAGCTGTATACTGTCGAAATATTGGTCATTAAACCCACTCTTTTGTTGTAGTACTAACCTTGCCTTAAAGATTGCTTGTACGTTTATATCACTATCAGTTGTCCCGAGGGTATTCAATAACATTCATATATGACACCAGTCACCATGGCTTTCGCTTTTACTTTCATGACCAACTATTTTGTAAAATATCTTCACTGAAATACGTTGCAAAAAGACTGAAGGGAAATGATACCTTTTTTGCTGGATTTGTTTGTTCCGGCTTTGAAAAACTAAGGCCACTCTGAAAGTACACCTTGTTTTGATAAAGATTTTGTGTTACTTCTAGTTCATATTTATAGATTAGTATTTCTAAGTTTGTTTCTTGTAGAGTTGACAAACTTTACTTGCAACTTGTGGTTTCCAAGTTCAAATTTTCGGAGGCAACGTTTAGTTGTCCTTAGTTACAGATGACAATAATTTGAGATGCGAACTGATAAAAGCAAGTCAAGGATCACGTGACCGCCTTCAAGTGTTCGTGACGTCCTCGGCCCAAGTGTGACAAATGTTGCCCGTCTCATATGAATTTCAAATTCACATCAATTCAGTGCTGACGACAAGTTATAAACACATTACAGGAAATGGATCTGCTGCATGTGTACAAAGATAAAAACAGAACATACACTAGCACGGCTTTAAAACACCAAATATATCGACAGATGTTTGTGAAAATTGAAAAAAAATATGGGTAGTTTAAGTTTGATCATTTTAAAAAGCGAGAAATGTCAATGAACGTTATTAAACCACTCGATACAATACCACACAACAATATTGTGTTTGCGCTAAACTTGGTTTTATGTGTTCTCCTCTGTAAAATAGCTTTTTTCCAACGAATACAGAGGTGTTATCATTACCAGTTCCCCCCTCTTCTTGATCAGATTTTCTCATTAGCAGATAGGCCAGCTAGGCTGATCAGTGTGAACGGTGAACCCAAATCAGCCTTTAACTCCGAAGACATGCACAGACGAATACTAGAATCCACATATTATGTTGATTAACAAAGCGACTACGACAATTGCTGTTAAAAATGGGAATTGGCTGAAGCAGGGGACCTACCATCACATTACCCGGCAGCACAGATGCGGTCGAGGACAACTAACACAACGTGTTGCACTCACTGACTCAGTTCAGGCGAGAAACAAGCTAGGTTGCCGACCTCTGGTCGTTACCAGGCCTTTGCATGTCAGGAATTTTCCGTCCATTAAGCAAGGTCATTGCGCCGCCAACAAACTGTTTCTTACTTTTGCTTAAAGCAAAAAAATATTGTAGGAGTCTGCGAAAATGTGCACTGAAAAAGTGGAAACGGAGGCACGATTGCCGTCCCCCTCTTGGTGGTAAAGGCAAGCTGGTAGTTGTTTGGGCAAATGCTTGACCGTTTCGAGAACCCGGCCTCCATCGAGGTGTGCACTCACTGAACTGTTCAAACGCCCCTTTTCGTAATGCCGAATCATTTCACTTGGTTTCCTCACAAATCAGGAAATAGTTGATATTATCCCGCGGTAAATTTTTCTTTCATGTTTCTGAACCGATTTGCAATAATTGACTAATAGTAGTTCGGAGAAATAACTTTATATGTCAAACAAAGGATATAAATTACAAAGGGAAATTTTTTGCAGATTTTCTGCAGATTCTTTTCGAACTTCAACTTTTTTAATATTTTGTATTTTATCATATTTTATGTACATTGAGCAATTTGAGTTAAAAAAGCAATAAAACGTCCATTGGAGGATGTTCGTGAAGACCTTGTTATATGTAGCGTAACTTTAAAATGTTCTCAAAACGTTTATTAAAAGAACCGACCGACTGTAGAAACTAGCGGCTTCGGCGCTCGCAACAACTTATAGCAACCAGGACGGCAACGTCGACGATGGCAGAGAACAAAGGGTACAATAAACTGCACGTCGGGATGCACAAAGCTGACCACCTGTCCACCGTCGTCTTAAAAAATACAACGTGAAAAGCACAAGTTTTGGGTTTGCTAGACAACGTGAACGTCAAAAATATAGATTGTCCGTTATTAGTTTGCTTTCAATACTGGGGCCTGTACTTCCTGCAATTCGCACTCCTTCAGATACACAAAAATAAAAATGAATGGATGATACACAAAGGAAAAGAGAAAACAAGAAAGTAGAGTTTTAGCAGCCGTCGTCGTTGCCCTCCTGGCTCCCTAGTAACTTGTAACCATGTGGTCCACTTCACCAGAAAACGAATCCATCCCCCGCTCAGAGACCAGTTAAAGTTTCCGACACACTGCTTATCATTTCGGACGCTTTGATGAACAGAAATATGAACTGATTGAAGCTAAGCCAGCACCTCTATACGAACAAAGAAATGGTGAAAGTGACACAGAAAACGACATAGACGAACTGTGTAGACTCGTGATCGACTATTCTATGGAGTATATTATATGAACTGATTGAAGCTAATCCAGCACCTCTATACGAACAAAGAAATGGTGAAAGTGACACAGAAAACGACATAGACGAACTGTGTAGACTCATGATCGACTATTCTATGGAGTATATTATATGAACTTTAACTGATTGAAGCTAATCCAGCACCTCTATACGAACAAAGAAATGGTGAAAGTGACATCGAAAACGACATAGACGAACTGTGTAGACTCGTGATCGACTATTCTATGGAGGAAACTTTCGAGACAAGATGTCACAGATCGACGTATCTGTTTTAAATCAAATTTCTAAACAAAACATATTTTTGCCTACGAGTAGCATTCCTATGAGATATGACGAAGATACGGAACAGGGTTCCCACTGAAACTTTGGAATTAAATTCCATGACTTTTCCATGACCTTACATCGTTATAATAACTGCTGACAAAAACCCTCCGGTAAACCACACGAGACCAGTGTGTTTTAAAAAGCATTTATTCCTTGGTTTTTTGGCCAGATTTTATTTGTTGTGACAACTGTTCTAAGCTTTTAAACAGCAAGAATCTGTTTGCGCAAAAAATCTTACAGTCAACGGAAGTCATGTGAGAACCTAGCCAGGTCCCCTGGCGCCCTTTTTTCCTTCGAATAGCGCGAAGGATTATGGGGGAACCTTCTGCTGTTGCTTATAACACGGTCACATATATAGAAGCGGTGGGAGACGACAGGGGACCTGGCTAGTGAGAACCGTAGTCAGAAGATCTTCGTTGTAGATTTCAAAATTACAGACGAGACGTTCACAAACTTGAATTAAAACTTCAACCGTCTGAGATCGTCTCGGTGGAAGAAAATGAAAAAGCTCTTATTCGCAAGTAAATCATCATTTGAACCTCGTTATTCTGATATTTGGAAAGGACATTATTTTGCGGTTATTTGTCTTTGAAGATTTTTTATTCTGAGCGATTGGGAAGAAAATAAATGATTTGGAGACGGGAACGACCGCAAAATTGCCCGCCGTCTTGAACTTGCTAAATTAAGTTTCGAAGATTTGGCCAAAACTTCGGCACATTCTTGAAATCTACAACGAAGATCTTCTGACTACGGTTCTCACATGACTTCCGTTGACTGTAAATGCCATGACTTTTCCATGACCTAAGGCCATTTTTCCTAAATTCCATGACTTTTCCAGGCCTGGAAAATATATTTTGAAATTCCATGACTTTCCATGACCATGGGAACCGTGATGGAAATCATCCAAAAGAGCCCATACATGGGTTGGTGCCAGCAAGGAAGAATATATATCAAAAATTTCTGACGGTTATATTTTCAGACACTTTTTTGTCCGAAATTAAAACCGCAGTGCTGGGAACTGAACTCAGGAACTTCTGGTTAGTAGTTTGAGACAGGCTGGGAATAAATACAGCTATGAAACACCTAACGATTTCAAGATCAGACTTTAATATTTTTTATTTTAAATTAGAAATGCAGAAACTTATTAGACTAGCAAGGAAAATAAAGCGGTTGTACATGGATATCAAGACAAAAATGATAACCCTGTTGCTACAAGCAGCTATATAATCGAAAACTGTTATTAGGATATCTGGTCTTTACCTTACCGGTCATTAGCACATACCCAACAATTGCCATGAGCATAACACATTTAATTATGTTGCCAATTTTTCAGTGTATATGCAATTTGCCACTCGAGAAAGTATAAAAGGACTGCGTTACTTTGTCCCGTCTAAGAAACACTGCAATTAGGAAATGCATTATGTGAATCACATCACAATTCATACAGGGTAATGATTCTGTTTTGTTCTTTCATGCCAAATTAGCATTGCAGCATTGCTTTCTGGGATCGTTTGGGTGGACGGGACCCAGTCCTTTTGTAGTTTCTGGAGTGGCGAATAGACACAGCAGACGAAGTTCCCCAGGGCTGCTGTTTTCATTATTTTTTGTTAACTGGCGATGGTACAGCAAAACTGTTACCGTAACTTGTGACAAAACCTTGTCAAATTATTGTAAAGCCACTGGGAGATATTTACATAAATGAGTTAGTTTTTCCGCTGATCAAAATATCGCCTCTTCCAAAGTACAGGGCATATCACCAAATGGTATCCACGAAATCGTTTTGTTATTGGATATTTCGTTCTTTGCTACGAAAAGAGCTTGTATGCACAATATTTAGCTTAATCACCTCGGGTGTCCTTAATATGGGTGGCAAGCAAAGGTTTTGCCACCTTGTTGTTTCAATAAAGGTTGACTTCTGACAATCAGTAATTAATAAGCAAAGCACGCATACAATAAATAAACATGACCCAGTATTTATCAGAGTTTCCTCGAATACTTGTGAATAGTTAGTACTTCCCCTGTAGTTTAAAGTTCCTGTCTCTGTATTTAACTCCCAGATCTATTTATAACCGCCGTTCCGGTGGCTGGTTTCACCGCCCCACGCAAACTCGACCAATTCCAGACAATCCAATTTATTTATTTATTTATCTAATCAATAAGTTGAGTTAATTCCAATTAACTTAAAGCTCACTGCATTACATCTTATGAGTAGCATATCAAAAAGGTTTTGACTGAAACCGGCCATCTTTGAATTCAGTTAATTAAGTTTCCGCCGCACACGGTTCCTTTCTTTTACTCAATTTTGTTTCATCACCTGATATGGAAGCACCGGAGATGTTGTTACCTCTCCGATCGTTCGGCATGCGAACGATATATGTGATTAAGCTGTGAAATAACTTTTGTTATCGTATGACCCATGTTCCAGATGTTTTGGGCACGTAATATTTAATGATGCAATCACAATTAGTCTTAAAAACCTTGGTAACGTCACAATGACTAATCGCGTCATTGAAGAATTCTTTAAAGATTCCACATCAACAAAAGTTTTTATTTTCTAAGGATGCAGGGTAAAATACATGCCCTAGATAGGAGCCCACTTTTTCCACATATGCAGCTGTCAGCGCATGGTACCACCCCTGCCCCCATTTTTGACCACCAGTTTCCATTCTCAAGGGATCAACCTCGTAAACCAAGGTCTGCCTCTGTGATTTGCAAGTCAACGTGAAAGTATAACAAATGTGCAGTTTCACCGCATAGTCTGTTAAGACTAAAAGGGCCAAATTTTACCACACGGATATCATTTCGTTCTTCAACAATACTGAGGTCATGGAAACGTAAAATGGAACTTAACACCGAGTTACACTCTGGCTTAACTTGATAATCCATTCTGTAAAAAGAATAGAATTCAGCGTTCGTACATTTGTATCTCCATAATGCAATTTAAACGGATGGATATAGTTAATTTTGTCAGGAGAGTACTGCAGCCAAAATTTATAGCCATTGTTTATCGTCGAACTATGGCCATATATCAAATGCAACTCGATCCCTCTGACGTACAAAATGTTTCCAGAATCTTGCAGTAAATAAGCAATTGTCTGTACGGCTACTTCGAGAAAAACTTTCTTGTTGAAGAAAATAGAGCAATAAAGTTGAAAAGTATTGGAGAACTTTGAAGGAATATAAAAGAAATCGGAGAGACGTTTAAAACAACGCAACTTTCCTTCACCATTCTTGAGTAGAACTTTAAGGGAACGCTTACTGTCGTTGCTATGGATACTAGTAATGGTTTGCACAGCTTGTTCACATCTCCGCAGAGCATCTTGTGGCGGATGCCACCAATGCCAGGAATCTGTTGGCGGTTTAAACATTTCTTGCGATTTGTTAATGGGTTTGTCAGTCACCTCAAGCCATATTCGATCTCGATCAAGCTTCACCAAATTCCAGTAGTTCACAATCATATCATCGTTGACGTATAAATATCCATCATATCCAGGATGTTGCCGTATAGCCACGCCCATGCACTCGTAACCATAGTAACCATCGTGAACATCCACTTGTGTTACGTTGAATGTTTTATTCGACTTCGGGCCGCAGTACATGATTGAGGGGAAAGCGGGTCTGTAGAATCTATCAAGTAACGGTATATTGTCATAGAACGGATAGTTGAAGACAACAACTAACAGTACTTTACTGAAGACATGCCGCAGGCAAACTGGAGAAGTGTACTTCTGTGTCGACGCCATTGTGGAGGTCTTGCTCTGCTCAACAATAGTTTTTTGGCTGATGTGGCGTGTCGCCGGTCTGTTCAACAATAGTTTCTTGTTGTGTTCAACAACAGTTGCCCGGCTGACATGTCGTGTCGCCGGTCTGTTCAACAGTAGTTTCTTGTTGTGTTCAACAATAGTTGCCCGGCTGACGTGGCGTGTTGCCCGTCTGTTCAACAATAGTTTCTTGCTCTGTTCAACAATAGTGTTTCGAGTGGCGTGTCGCCGGTAGTGTTGAGGTTTTTCTCTGTTTAACAATAGGTCCTCGGCTGGCGTGGCTATGTACATTCCGGTGTGGTAATCTCTTTCGGTTGAAATTATTTGAACCTAGTAAAACAGGAACAAAGGTATTAATGACTCGAAATAAACCTATGATCTTGTTAGTTTATCATAACTTAATTTGCCAGTAATTTTCAGTTTGTTTTACTAAAAGAGCCACACAAACAACAGAACGTAGATGTTTCTCCCTTTCTTAAAATATTTATACGGGCGATGCAGATTCGGTGGTCGATTTGGTTTCCTGTTATACTCCAGCACTTATGCCAAGCAAGGAATATAAGCTGTTACCCATAACAAGCTAAGGACAACTATGAGAAAAAGACATTTGTTCCAACACTCAAACGACATTACTTCCAACAATCAAAAGCACTCAAACGACATTGTTTTCAACACTCAAAAAACGTTGTTTCCAACACTCAAAAGACTGTTTCTAACACTCAAAAGACACTGTTTCCAACACTCAAAAGACGTTATTTCCAACACTCAAATGACTGTTTCTAACACTCAAAAGACATTGTTTCCAACACTCAAAAGACTGTTTCTAACACTCAAAAGACATTGTTTCCAACACTCAAAAGACGTTATTTCCAACACTCAGTTGTAACCAACACTAAAAAGACATTGTTTCCAATACTCAAGATGTTGCTTCCAACACTCAAAAGATATTGTTTCCAACACTCAAACAACGCTGCTTCCAACACTCAACAGACGTTGCTTCTAACACTCAAAAGACATTGCTTCCAACACTCAAAAACGTTGCTTCCAACACTCAACAGACGTTGCTTCCAACACTCAAAAGACATTGCTTCCAACACTCAAAAACGTTGCTTCCAACACTCAACAGACACTTGCTTCCAACACTCAAAAGACATTGCTTCCAACACTCAAAAGATGTTGCTTCCAACACTAAATGACGTTATTTCCAACACTCAAAAGATATTGTTTCCAATTGCAACACTCAAAAGACATTGCTTCCAACACTCAAAAGGCGTTGCTTCCAACACTCAAGACATTGTTTCCAACACCCAAAATACATTATTTCCAACACTCAAAAGGCATTGCTTCCAAGAGTCAGATAACTGAAAGCTATGCAAGATGTTTTGTTTCTAATTTGATTATAAAAGTAGGAGCTCCCCCCTCCCAAGGCGTTGTGCAACGATTTCACGTAATCACGTGGTCGAGCAGACTAGCCAATGACACCTCGGATTGAATATTTGACAGATCTATGTGTATATAACACCTATAGCAATAAGTAAGAAGCAGAAAGAAAGAGTCCTGGTTCATCGATCGGCTATTTTTACATCGGTCTTCAGGCCACAGTCGAAACACGTTCCCTCTTTAAAATATAAGATTGATTAGTTTGAGCTGTATTGAATATCCGCTGCTGATTTTTTTCAAATAAACGTACCTTTATCAGGATTAGAAATCGCAAGGGGTCGAGCAAATGAACTGGGCCCTGCACCCGTGAAAATTTGCGTCCCATTATTCCAAACACATTGGGCTCGTGTAAATTACCGAAGTTGTGATACTCATTGATCGCATCGTACAGTTTCTATTTCTAACTCTTACCTATTAAAAGATAAATTGCAACACAAAGAGCAAGTAGTAGCACTCCCCGAGTGACAAGGAATTTGAAGCGCAGGCAGTTTGTCATCTTGGAATTCTGAAATGAAGAGGAATTTCCTGTGAAAGGTGTTATATAGCAAAATCCGGAAAATTATGAACATAATTGTGATATAAAATTTGTGTGGTGCAAGCTAGTCTCGTACAAATATGCAGCCATTCTACACACCAAACTGTTCAATAAAATATATATTACTTATTGAGTACATAGATATTTGCTAGTAACTCCTATTAAACCAGGCAACTATTCGAAATTTTCCGAGCACCCTTTTGGTAATTTTCGAGCAACTTGTGGAAAGGCCTACTCGAGTATTATGCAAATTAGATCAAACTTCAGAAAACAGTATATTTTATACCTTTTTTCGCTTCTAATTATATACTCTCGTTCATTGTTATTGTATTTTAAAGAGTGGGGCCTGGCACTGCAACCATAACACGTCACATTTCAAGATGGCGGCGCGCGGGAATTTC
>JAOBYG010618823.1:2182-14670 GCA_025403545.1 Epizoanthus stellaris | reverse complement strand
GGCCCTTCAGATCGGTATTTTACAGTGAATGTAGTTCGGCAGCACTCCACGTGCGATAGTAACTGCTAGTTACTTCCTTATTGACCTTGTTACATTATATTTTTTTAAGGTAACCGGTTAAGGGAGGACAAACATGTTAGGCTCCTAGACCGCGTTACCTGGGTGATTATTACACTGTGTTTACTTTAATTGTAACTGCACAGGGTCAGTTTTGCTTCAATGTTAAAATAAACTAGATATAACACACCCTTTGATTGGTTGAAAGCCGTTTACCATAACTCGATGGAAAACATAGAAATTCGTGTTCGTGTAACGGCTGAGTTTATTTAATAAAAGAAATAGAAAACATTTCCATCACAGCTATTTCTTGTTCTCCCAAACTTGTACTCGTGTTACCATAACTCAATGGAAAACGTGGAAATGTTGTTTATTTCTTAAATAGCATGCACACACAAGAGAGAGTTTATCAGATTATGATCCCCGAGACTATATGCGGCTACCCCCGTGCCGGCGGGCCGGGCTGCTATTTTCTGAAGTGTATCCCCAAAACTTAACTTAGATCGTTGCTCAAATAAAAGTGTCCCTCGATCAGCAGATGACAAACGCATTTTCATAATGTAGTATTCTTGATTTCCAGGGACAACAAGAATCTGGAAATGGGCGATCTTAAAGGTTTCAAGGTGCCAATGGCGATGGTAGAGAAGATGAGGGCATTTATGAGAAGTAAGTCATGGAAGAAATTGCCAGCGGCTGTGTGATTGGGATTGATAGGCAGACTGTCCAACCTACGGACCTTCCCAAATCGGGATTTTAACAGGAGGAGGATATTTTGCGAGCGCCGAAGGCACGAGCCTCTTGGGGGGTGTGGGGCCATGCTCCCCAGAAAATTTTGAAAGCTAGATGCCCTGAAACGCTATTTCCGGCACTCTCAGACGTCAATTTCTGTCAAAAATACTAGATAAATTGATCGTCATTTTATGCTTGTTTTCCATTAAAACATTTTAACAAAATTCTCACAATTCCTCAGACATATTCACCGAGATGAAGCTAAAAAAATCGGATATTACTTACTTATGAAAAGGTTTTAGGACAACCTGATGAAAATATCTTCCTGGGCTTGTTGTTCGTAGGAGTAGATCTTCAAAATCGGGATTTTTCCTATCCCGACGGCACATGCGTCGGGATTCGGGATTCTCGAGCAAAATCGGGATAATCCTGACGAAATCGGGATGGTTGGACACTCTGAACTGTGCTCATACACTGGGTGGCTCCTCATAAAACTGTTCTACAATTAGTATTGCAGACAGTTTAGACGTCCTACTGATTTGTGTTCCATTTCAGCAACATATTGCTGGTTTTCACTCAATCCCCAGATATTCAAATGACAAAGGGCATGGCGGCCATGCTTGTGTCCAGAACAAAATAAAAGTAATTGCAACTTTATTGTTCTGGACACAAACATGGCCGTCAGTGAAAACCAGCAATAGTTGTCTGTTCAATTGTATTAATAATAAAGTAATACAAGGCTTTGTTCCCTCGGCAGGACGTTAACTTTTCGCTACCCTTCCACACGCCCCCGATGATTTTGGTCAGCGCCAGCCATTCCTACAACAGCTCGCAAAAGTCTGTGTCTCCAGCTTGTAACGCCATAAACACCTGGCTCGAGGTGGGTATAGCATGATCTTTAGTTGTCTAAAAACAGTTGACTTTTGAAAACATGCACTAGGCAAAAGAAAAAGCGCAATACTCGGTACCCAAAGCATGATGGGATCTTTCATTTCTCTAATAGCCTGATTTCCGAATTGTATTGCGATGGTCCCTTTGCATGGTTTGTAACCATGTTGACAACAACAGCTCTCTGGGTGTTTGAGCAACAAAAAAGCTTAGATCCAAGACAAGCAGCGCATTTTCCATTTTTACTCGTGTGAACTGGATATCGATTCTGTGAATGGGTTAGTTAACTCTAAAATATTATCCGTAGATATAATAAACATGTCCATCCTAAAATGATCATAAGTTGCTGACTGTCTCCAATACAGCAATCCATTGTTGGGACTAAAAAATACTTGCGAAATAAACCCTTTTTGGCAAAATATGGAACATCAGATGATAAGTGTCCACTCTTGATATCAGGATTCCAAGTTTATTTATAGTCGTATTAACATTTGTCTATGCAGGAAGTCGCCCGAAAATCCTTCAAAGTCTGCGTGAAAGATTTGGTAGCTGTTGGAAGCAGTCACGATCCCATTGCTGTCGACTATCTTGTGGTCGGAAGTATGTATTTGTGTCTGTTTATTTACGTTCACATCTCGATTTGTGTAAGCTAATACGCTATTGTTTTTTCTTTTTAAAGTTTTCTATTTTTTTTTTTTTATTCTGTTTGAGATCACGTTGTTACAGGAGTGTATTTACAACTGAAATGTTCTTCACTTTAGGTGTGCAGAGTCTAATATCTATTGACTTATTTTGCATATACACTACAACCTGAACTGTTATTTCACAGTGATAGTATAACAATAGAGAAGGAGAAGCAAAGGGGAAAAAATAGATAAATAAGTTAAAAAAACTACGTATTGTTTTCATATAGGAATTTATTATTTTTGTCACTGCAATATATTTCAATATATTTCTCCTTATGGAGGGCGAGGCAATATTTTGAATCGTCTGTCCTTGTTAGAACGAAAGTATAACGAACAGATGCGGACCCCATCAACTGATATTAACATTTCCAAAACAAATGAAGTAATGATAGCAAAATTGGTAGATTTTTTTAAACAGAAGATTAAAGACCCATTTGCACCCAACATGCTTTGCGAGTAAATTGAATTTCTTGGGGCCCAATAAATTCAGAACAACTGCACCTCTAATGACTGGTGATGATTTCAATTTTGACAAATCTACTTCTGTTTCTTATCATCTCCAACTTGCAGACCTCGATCCATGCCTCAACGTCACGTGCAGCTATTTCGGGGTGTGTCGAGCATTCGGTCCGTTTGACGCTCGATGTGTCTGTGTGGAGAACTGTCCTTCCTACGACGAACCAGTGTGCTCTTCCAATGGCACTTCGTTTGAAAACAACTGCGTGTTCGAGCGCCAAACGTGCCTGTTGCGACGTAACGAGACACTCCATCATCCTGGACTGTGTATAGGTATTGAAAGTTCTATCTTGTCTTCTTTGTCCGACTGTCAGCGGTGTCTGTCTGTCTTCCTGTCGATCAAGAAACCTGAGTATGTCTATGTTTTTCTGTCAGTAATTGTGAGAATTTGAACGTTATTCGGCTATCCCAGACCAAATCCGGTCAAACATTACCCTCACATTTCAAGCCATTAGCAGTTAATTAGGATAAACGCAGTATAAACGAACCACGATCTGTGTAAAGTGTTGTTTGTGAGCACCTTAATCAATCAAGTCGTTTATTGGGTAAGAATGACTCCCACTTTGGAAGACTCTTGATAACTGATACCCTGTTCCAGATCATACCTCCGCGATTTCTATACCCCTGTTCCAGACTAAAATGCTCTAATTATAAAACCATACACTTCACAGCGGTACATGCCCATATAACCTTTATACGGGAGTAACGCCCGGGTTCTTAACTCCCCGGGGAGAACTTTTAAAAACCATTCAACTCTTATATTTCCAAGTTGCAGTAAAGTCTTGTCTACAAAGAGTTTGAGGTGTCGAAGTTATGTCGTTTCGTCAAAAACATTTTAGTTTGGTTCAGCGAGTAATGGAGACACGTGTTTTAGCTTGTTTTGTATTGCTTTCCTTTCTCTTCCATTTAGACTTTCCGGTTGAAACAGGTCGCCGTAATATGAAACCAATTTCTTTTGCGGATGATGATGTACACTGTCAGCAGGTTAAACTGCGACCTTACGCGTTCTATCCCGACAAACCGGTTCACATCCAAGCTACTGTGAGCTACTACAACTCCACCAAACCATCGTATGTCCACGAGGCTGCAGTCGCCTGGGCAGAAAACGTCCATCACGACAAATTTACTGCCTGCCTTGCACAGGTGGGACGCAAAGAACACCCCTCGTTTGGTTACGCGACATTGGATTGGATAGCATATCAAGGGGCCCCGGATGGAGGCGTGGCTGGACAGGCAACCATGCGCCAATGGTGGAGTGGAACGACTTGTCGTACCGTCAACCTGCCTTCGGTAATGTTTGGTATCGACAGTACATTTGTTTATAACTGTATTGTGGATGAAATATCGAGAACAGAATTGTTCTTCAAAGGGAACCTCGGATGAAAAAACATTTTTGCTCTCAAATAAAACGTTAGTATTGCTTTAGTTCGGATTAGCAGTTTTATTTAAAATCGATAATTCCGTTAACAGAGCTAACGAAAATCGATTTCGTTAGACTATTCTTGCTTCAAATTTCCCGCGCGCCGCCATCTTGAAATGTGACGTAGTTTGGTGCAATACCAGGCTCCCTCTCGTTCACTCTCATTGTATTTTGCCAAGAGTGGGGCCTACGTCACATTTCAAGATGGCGGCGCGCCGGAAATTCGAGGCAAGAAGTAGTTAAACTAAATTGCTCGGCGTTAGTTCTGTGAACAGAGTTGTCAATTTTAAACTCCAAGCCGGACTAAAGCAATAGTAAAGTTATTTTTGAGAGCAAAAGTGTTTTGTAGTCGAGGTTTCCCTTGAGGGATACACACTTTTACGTTAACCTCCATAACCTCTAGGAAACCTTTAGCTTTCAGCTAGCAAACTGAAACCAAAATTGTTGTCTTTTCTTGATCGAGTTTGGTAGTTTAGGATCGATAGATCTGCGCATAAGTCCTGATAAGTTTTAGATTTGCTGTGTCCTTTCATTTTGGTCAAACAGGCCAATAACTTTAACAGAGGTTAACGTATGGCTGTCAAGAATGGTCATTATCTATGGATATACCTTGACATACATTGAAAAAAATGCATTTGATTTTTTTCAGTAGTTAGACCTAGTGAAATAGTTTTCTTGTTCCAAATATTTTCTGGACAGATATAGATGATGTTGTCGTCCAAAAAGTCAGGAATTGGCTCAGCTTCTTGAGTGCGAGTACAAAGTTTTTTACTTTGCTTAGCTTTTACTTCAACTTTTCCGGGTGCGCCATCTTGAATGACGTCACATGTTGTATTGCTCACGGTTCCCCTTTTCTTTCGTCGAAATAAGCGCCTTCATGTTCTGTGTGTGGATACTTGTCATCCAATTATATTTAAAACAAACCGTGTGAATACAACAAGGGACGTGTTGCTCAAACAATAGTAAAAAAAGAAAATATTTTCGACACACGTCGCAACATCCGATACTTGGTCAATTGAGGAATAACGCTGATATAACACTGAGTTGTTTATGCTACACAGGGTAAATTCTCCACAAAACCAACCGTCTTGGCGACCACTCAACACCTGCAGATGGACGTGAAACATGATGCGGCGTACTTGTGGGTCGAAGACATTACGACAACTTCGTTCAAGGTCTGCTTGCGAGAGTTGCAGAATTTCGACGGTTACCATGCAGATATTTATGTGGTAAGTTAACTGGCACTGTTGATCGGATGTGAGAAGATAGTTTCAGATAATTAAACCCTTCAGTTTAGTACAGCCAATTTTGTAATGACTTGCAATGGAGTGCGGTGGGGACTAATTGTTGCATAACAATTAGTTATTCGAATTATGTCGTATCTTTGGAAACTGGAATCTTTTCACGTTTAACAGTTCATCTGTTACCATAGCAACGAAAATTAATTAACCTGTAACTATTATGATAGAAATTAACAGTGGGTAGAAATAATATTGCATACCAAATGAATAGCTTCCATTTTTTACGGTATTATATTTTGAGTTGGGGTGGTGGGGAGGGGGAGGAAAGCATAGTCCAACCCCTCCCCCCCAATTTGTATGAAGGCAAAGGGGTTGAGAGTAGATACGATGAACAAGGCTAGTATATTTGTTAGTACATGAATAAAATAGAGAAACAATACATGGGTAAGCATAGTGGAAGAAGAAAGTTAAGGGGAGGAAGATTCAATTTATATTTTGACAACTGTTATTAATTATTTTATTGTTTCGGCAACTAGAACTGGATGGCTTTCGAGTCCGTACGCAATCCTCTGTTTTCAGAGCAGAAATCTGTGTACTTTCCCAATCGCAATCCCCCTACGTACAGAGACAATGGCGCCTATTGCAAGGTAGGTATGTCGAGTACATATGACGCTACACCTGGCGATCAGCTCAGAGCAGATGGAGTTTCGACGACGTGTTTAGTTCGTTTCTGATTTGCATCGCAGCAAGAACTATTACAATTTCTATTTTCTATAAAATATGCTCCATTTTAATTCACAAAGAAGGAAAGAGAATGCTAGATATCAGTGTGTCGTGAAATGTTTCGGACAACAGTTAATTGTTGCAATTAGTTTTGAAACTGGAGCTTTTTCGAAATTGGAGCAACTACATTATTTTCAGTCCGTCGTATACAATTTATGAATGTATTATGCACAATGTTCCAGAAATATTTCTGATATAGCCGAGTATTGAACTGTAACCTTACTTTTCCCTAAAACGTTTGTATATGAAACCACGACGCCTCGTATACTCTTCTGGTGCAAGAGCTGTTTCCATTTGTTTGAAAATTGATCAGTTTCTCTGGATAATCGGTGATAAACTTTCTAATGATGTTGCTGTACCCTTGAAATGCAGGACTTGTCATTCACGAGGAAGCACCGATCTCCCCCCCGTGTGCTTGTCACGGCCTGTCACAGCACCAGCGGAGGGAACCTGGATCCCATATACAACACCATAACGGCCTGGGTCGAGGTAAGCGTTAAGGTGGTTGCACTGGCTAGGTTTTGTTGCTCTAAGTGACTACAAAAACATGTTGATGAAATAACTTGTCATATAGAACCCAACTTTCAAATTTCAGCTCGATAGCTCTAATGGTATGGAGATATGGGCATTTGAAAATTGGAATTTTTTTCCATTTCAGGCATTCTGATTGGTTCATAAAGGTCACATGACCATTTTGGAGGAAGATTCAAAATTATATTTTCAATCATTTCTTCTGTAACACTAGGCCTTGCTACAAACTTGAAACTAAAAGGAATGGAATCAGCTGGTCCTCCAGATTCCAACAAAAAAATTGTGATCAGTCAAGACAACAATTTAGGGAGATTGGCATCTGTCAATCATTGGAAAATGCCAAATAGGGAAAGTACAAAAATCAGTTTATCTCCTTCAGTTTTTAACATTTTCAAAATCTGTTTTCGGCAGTTGGTTCTAGAGGCCACTCTCTACAAACAAGATTGGAGAAATGACGTCATTTTGGTAATTTTAATTTAAAACGTGGATACATTTGCATAATTCGCACAATAGCTTTCATGACAAAAGTTTTCATGACACGTTTGCTCTCCACGCTGATCTTCCGTTCTAGTAATTGATGATATCTCTGTTTCATTTTATTCTGTAATTTCTCGTGACAGTATTTTTTATGTGGTAACTAATACTGTTTTCATTTGCAGTACGTCAACCAGACAGGGTTTCGCACGTGCGTCAAGGAGTTGTACGTCAACAAGTATGATCCCGTGACTGTGACGTACACGGTGCTCGGAGGTATGTGTGTCACGTGACTAGTGTCGATGGTGCAGTTAGTAAGAAGCGGTTGTTGTTGTTGTTGTTGTTGTTGTTGTTATTGTTTTCATGTGTGTTGCGTAAAGCTGTTTACTTGTTACTCTCTTTCTTGTTATTTTTTGCTATTAAAACAATTAAAGTTTAGTGACTAATTATTCTAATTATTAAAAATGCCTAAATATGCATCGAACTTTCGGGCTAAATATCACCTCATGTTTGTGAAATATTGCCAAATCCATCAAATAGGCCGCAGCTTAACCCGATGAAAATATTCTAAAAAGCAAGAAAAAGAAAGTGTTTAAAAAGACCTGGGACAGATATTAGTGATCTTTAGAAATTTTCGGCAAAAGTGTTCAAAAGTCTTGGGACAAATTTTGATCAACTTTAATTTTTTTTTTGAAAATCTTCGGAATCCTTCGGAAATCTTCGAAAGTATTTTTACTCGTTGAGTTGTAAAAATGCCGACTCGTAAAAATACCCAGCCATATTGGCTGGTCAACCGCCTAATAAGAGATATTTCATTTCAATATACTGCGGTTAGCCAAAATTATTTTCTGAAAACCAGAAAACTTGTATGATATAACCCAATCTTGTTTCCAGAGCCCACGTTCTTTTTGGCCTGCGGGGTAGAATGAAGAGTTCTGCCAGTATCCACAGAAAAAGTTTGCGAGACGCGGACTTGCGATTCGCCAACGATTGTCCGTGTATCGCGGACTTTACACAATGCGCATGCGCTGGCGTGTGGATTCCCCCAAAGACCTTCGTTCCACACCGCAGGTCAAAAAGAACGTGGGCTCTGGGAACGAAATGGGATTTAGCCCTGAAACAGCCTCTTTAAGGTGAAATAAAACGGGCAACGGTTTCTTGCAACGTGCCTCGATAATTGTGCCTGTAGTTGCAATGTGATGTTGCTCCAACTGTGGCTAAGTGTCTGTTATACTTTGCCCAACAGTTTGCTTGCAAATTCAAAATGTTTTGCAAGAGAACTCGATGAACAGATTATAATACTGATAATGTTGCCCATGTTGCGTTACTTGTAATGATCCTCGGTTGTCATTTTCTATTGGTCAATGATAACCACCTTGTATTTTCATGTTTTCATATTGCCACACAAGACGTGTGTAAGCGTGGATGGAGCTATTTTGATGGGGTGTGTCACGCGGCCAGCCATTCGTGCGCTAACTGGACCACCGCAGATAAGATGTGCAAAGCCACGGGAGCAGGCCTGGTCACCATTCGCAACCAGGAAGATAACGTGTACGTACAAAACAAGCACAACGGAGCAGGCGCCTGGATTGGCTTTGTCGATAGGAAGAAGGACGGAAAATTCTCGTGGGTCAGTGGGAACAGTAACTTCACTTTCTGGGCTCAAGGAGGCGCAGTCGATCGGAACTGCGTGCTTGCCCTGGGTGCATCGCGTCGATATAAATGGAGTCACACAAAGTGTAACGAATGTCACCACTTCACTTGTGCAGCGGGTAAGTGACGAGTTCAAGAATAGAGTTTGTGTGACACAAAAGATAGGCCAATCAGAAAATGTTATCCCTGAACTGTTTTCCCGCCATTTGGCGATTTGAGTACGCGCGCGCAACATTCTCCCGCCTTTTTGACGTGCGTGCGTACGCAAGCAGGTGTTTTTTTGTCAGGAAAAATGTCAGAAATTGTTGTTGTTGTAAACTTTTGAAGTCATGTTGGAGAAGTTATGCAGTATAGTTTTATAGAACTCGACAATTGTGTCCGCTCAAGCGAGCAAAGCACCAGTCCGCTCATTCTGGAGTAAATGTCCGGAATTTTCTCACTGAAAAGCGACACTGACGGCTCTTATTATTTGCTATTTTCTATACTTTTGTTATTTTTCCGAGATAGCTTCCAGATGATCCAAGTCTTGTATGACCACAGTTGGTCGCCTCTAGTGAAGTACACCTGAAAACTGGAACTGACTAAAGGCAAACGATGAAAAAGCAATCGCAATTTTAATATTTCTTGAATACATTCTTGTCCCTTACTTTTAACAAATCCTTTAACTTTACTGCTAATTACAAACGATCACAAGTCACATACATTTTAGAAATGGAGATCAGACTTTGAGATCAGTTAGGGCCCGTTTACATGCGAGTTTTCGTCCCGGGATGACGCTCGTCCCGGCATGAATTCATTTCGGTATCTTGTCATTTCCTTGTTGCTGTTTACATGGTTTCGGGGAGGGATGAGTTCATCCCGGGATGATTTCATTCCTGTCCTAAGCACCGGGATGAAAGTCTCATCCCGGGACGAAACGCGACAAAAAAGTCCTTGCAAACAGTCGTCCTGGGATGAAAGTTCCATGTAAGCACTTTTTGGTTTTCCATCGCGGGACGAGGCGACACAAAACCCAAACAATGAAGGTACACGTGAGATTAACTTCATCTCGGACGGAATGAAGTTCGTCTCGAGCGAGATGACTTTCTTCCCGGGATCCCGGGTTCATTACTCATGTAAACGAACAGATATCGAGATGAACTCATGCCGGGATCACAGTCATCCCGGGACGAAAACGCTCATGTAAACGGGCCCTTGGATCGAAGAACAAAAAACGTTCATCACAAAATAATGGTGAATAACAGAAATGCAGGCGGCGAGGAAGCGAGTGTGGACGAGAAACTAGTATTTTGCTTGGCTTAATACAAACAAAAATAATAATATAACCACAAGTGTATTTCTATTTATTTGTATAACATGTAGCAGTTATAGTATGATATTTCGAACAATAGAAGAAAAAAATGTCAAAAAGTTGCAGAAGTCACGAGGTAACGTCGTTGTTTTGGCTGCAGCAACCATGGCAACCAATTAATCATGACCCCCTTCCCTCCCTTGGGAGTATAATATCTTTATCCTTAAGCCCAGTCCACCGCTCGTTACCTTCAGAGCGGAGCGATTACCCGGTAGCAAGGCGTGGTTACTTGGCTTTGTCACGGTCTGACGAGAGCTCTTTGGCTTCCGCCATTTTGAAAAAATGGAGCTAGACCTTCGAATCCACCTCGCTACTAATATCCCCTTATACTAATTCCATTCCTTTCCCAATCCAACATTCTCATCCTTGCATTGGTATCTATCCTAATCCTCGTCCCCAACATCGTCTGAGCTCGCCTCGCCCTCGACCTTGCCCCACTCTCAATTGACACCCCAACTCTTGCGGGCCCTTCGCCCTACCCTTGTCACACACTCTCACTCTCGCCCTCGCCGTTGCTCCACACTCATTTGACACCCCAGCTCTTGCCCTTTGCCCTATCCTTGTCACACATCCTCACTCTCGCCCTCACTCTCGCCCTCACCCTCACTCTCATTTGACAGCCTGCCACTTGCCCTTCACCCTTGTCACACATCCTCGCCCTCGCCTCGCCACGAAATTTGGATAATTAAAGAAGAGACGAGGGCACTTGATTGACCAATTTAATTTTGCAGATTACGATGAATGCTCTATGGGAACGCATTTGTGTCACAGCGCTGCTTCGTGCAAGAACACGTATGGATCCTACACGTGCAGCTGTCGGGCCGGGTACGCAGGAAATGGCTTCAAGTGCTCTGGTAAATATTGCTTCTTAATAAAGAATATTACTGTCGGGCTGGGTACGGAAGTATTTTACAAGATTTCTCTATTTTTCCATATATATGCTGTAATATCTGGCATTATATGGCCTATATCATCTGTATTACATGTAAATGAACTAAAAAAATCTAAAAAAGAAATGTCGATTTCCCTCAAGTTCCACATATTCCATTTTAGTATTTGCCAAACCCGCGAATAGTGCTTTTCGTGTGCTCTGATTGGTTAACGAAACTAGGGTTATCCAGTGACCGCATGCGAGCTCGTGCCTAATATGTGAAGTAAATATTGCTTTTTTTAAAGAAAATAAAGCTCTAATTTCAGTCTCCATTCACTGGTTTGGCAAATACTAAAACAATTTTTCCCTTCAGTAATAGTGTCGGTACCTAGCGGAAAATATTCACGTCGCCGCATTCGCGGCTCGGTGAATATCCACCGCTAGTCACCTCCACTTCAGGGAATAATTGTTAAATATTTGCCATTTCTCTTTTAAGGTCAACACACACGAGACGATACGTCGCTGCAACATGTTCCCGCGACATAAAGTCGTGTTGTATTCACACGATGGGTCATTTCACGCGCGCACAGCTAACTTTCCCCGCCAAAACGAAATTTCTCTGTGTGCGTGTTTTTCCGTATATGGCTTCAATAGTTAGATTCGCTTAAACCAGCATAGAAGGGCTATATATCTGGGTATAACACGTTTTACTTTCTTCATCGGTTGCTCTACATGCTTGTTGTGCTTTCAGACATAGACGAGTGTAGTATAGGGAAACACAGATGCCATGCGAAAGCCACGTGCAAGAACACCGCGGGCTCGTATAGGTGCACCTGCAAGCCTGGTTACACAGGAAATGGCGTGTTGTGCTCTGGTAAGAGACTCGTCATATTTTGAGAAAGTCATTGCAGCTCAATACTTGTAGAACATTTGGCTTTGTCAAAAAGCTCATTCATAAAACAAGCGTTTGTTTTTACGGAAAAATGGTAATTAGCACTGTGTCCATTGCAAGTAAAATGTGAACGAATGTTTTCTCTCTTGAATGTCTGGACTTGGACGAGTGTTCTGGCTCCAATAAATGTCACTCCAATGCCGACTGTACCAATACTGTTGTCTCATACACCTATAGTAAGAACTATTTCTCTTTCCTAGACTTGGACGAGTGTTCTGGTTCCAATAAATGTCACTCCAATGCCTACTGTACCAATACGGTTGTCTCATACACCTATAGTAAGAACTATTTCTCTTTCCTAGACTTGGACGAGTGTTCTGGTTCCAATAAATGTCA
>JAOBYG010617713.1:0-14670 GCA_025403545.1 Epizoanthus stellaris | reverse complement strand
TTCAGTATTGGTGTAATGTGTTCAGAACGCTTTGATCTTGAGACAAGTCTTGCAGCGGTATTTTGAACCCGTTGTAGATTTTCAATCAAGTAGGAGGGAAGACCAAAAAGTAAAGAGTTACAATAATCTAGGCAAGATAATATAAAGGCATGGACAAGGCGCTCAGTAGTAGTTTGGTCCAAATAATCTCTTATCTTGCCGATGTTTCTGATGGACAGTGACTACAGACAGATGGACAGTTACTAGAGAAAGATGGACCGGACAGTGACTACAGAGAGATGGATAGTGACTACACACAGATGGACAGTGACCATAGACAGATGGAGAGTGACTACACACAGATGGACAGTGACCATATACAGATAGACAGTGACCATAGACAGATGGAAAGTGACCATAGACAGATGGGCAGTGACTACAGACAGATGGAGAGTGACTACACACAGATGGAGAGTGACCATACACAGATGGAGAGTGACTACACATAGATGGACAGTGACCACAGATAGATAGACAGTGACAATAGACAGATGGACAGTGACTACAGACAGATGAACAGTGACTACAAACAGATGGACAGTGACTACAAACAGATGGACAGTGACCATAGACAGATGGACAGTGACTACAGACAGATGGACAGTGACCATAGACAGACGGAAAGTGACCATAGACAGATGGACAGTGACTACAGACATATGGACAGTGACCATAGACAGCTGGAGAGTGATTACAGACATATGGACAGTGACCATAGACAGATGGACAGTGACTACAGACATATGGGCAGTGACCACAGACAGATGGACAGTGACTACAGACATATGGATAGTGACTACAGACAGATGGAGAGTGAATACAGACAGATGGAGAGTGACTACAGACAGATGGACAGTGACTACAGACAGATGGACAGTGACCATAGACAGTGACAATAGACAGATGGACAGTGATTACAGACAGATGGACAGTGACTACAAACAGATGGACAGTGACTACAGACAGATGGACAGTGACCATAGACAGATGGACAGTGACTACAGACAGATGGACAGTTACTAGAGAAAGATGGATCGGACAGTGGCTACAGAGAGATGGATAGTGACTACACACAGTTGGACAGTGACCATAGACAGATTGAGAGTGACTACACATATATGGACAGTGACCATAGACAGATAGACAGTGACCATAGACAGATGGACAGTGACCATAGACAGATGGGCAGTGACTACAGACGGATGGACAGTGACCTTAGACAGATGGACAGTGACTACAGACATATGGACAGTGACCATAGACAGATGGAGAGTGATTACAGACATATGGACAGTGACCATAGACAAATGGACAGTGACTAGAGACATATGGGCAGTGACCAGAGACAGATGGACAGTGACTAGAGACATATGGATAGTGACTACAGACAGATGGAGAGTGACTACAGACAGACGGAGAGTGACTACAGACAGACGGAGAGTGACTACAGACAGACGGAGAGTGACTACAGACAGGCGGAGAGTGACTACAGACAGACGGAGAGTGACTACAGACAGACGGAGAGTGACTACAGACAGATGGACAGTGACTACAGACAGATGGACAGTGACCATAGACAGATGGACAGTGACCATAGACAGATGGACAGTGACAATAGACAGATGGACAGTGACTACAGACAGATGGACAGTGACTACAAACAGATGGACAGTGACTACAGACAGATGGACAGTGACCATGGACAGATGGACAGTGACTACATACAGATGGACAGTGACAATAGACAGATGGACAGTGACTACAGTCAGATGGACAGTGACTTTAGACAGATGGACAGTGACTTCAGACAGATGGACAGTGACTACAGACAGATGGACAGTGACTACAGACAGATGGACAGTGACTACAGAAAGATGGATAGTGAAAATAGACAGATAGATGTATAGTGATTACAATTAGATGGACAGTGCCCATAGACAGATAGACAGTGACTACAGACAGATGGACAGTGACCACATACGGATGGACAATGATCGCATAAATGTTTGTTCTTGTTCAACATTTTAGGAGATCATTAGACACGCATGTTTCGATAATCCGCTGTTGATATGCTCAAAGCTTTGCTTCGGGCTTTCACTTCTGCTGCTCGTGCAATGGTAATGGCATCACTTTGATACAAAGCCCAGAAAACATCGCTTTATTGCTTCATGAAAGCCCCAAACTTCCCAAACATTTTGATGGGGAGAAAATGGCGACTATATTATAAATAAATGTATGACGTCAGACCAAGTAAGAAATAACTTCAAATCCAAATGTTGTGAAGTATCCCAGCCTCGCCTCAATGCGAAACTGAATAAAAAATTGGGAAGGACATATAGTTAGTGAAGATCGTATTATGATTTTGTAATATTAATAACCCATATTAGACAGGGAAGGAATGTGAAGGCACTAGCAATACCAATGACATTTGCAATGGAATTCACAGCAGACACACAGTGGTTCTATTCAGTTTCCTGTCAAGAACGTCAACCACTTTTCGTTCTTAACGGGGCTCTCAAGTAAAACAAATGACTTGTTGCTAAGGAAAATTAAAGCTCTGTTGTGCACTATAATTTTATGCTAGGAGGATGTAATTAATAGAAAACAGTTTTTAGAGCAGAGAGAAAAATTGTGTGTGGTTGATAACGTCATCACTTTCCATATATATCATGACGTCACTAAATGACAACACTAAAAATAACTCGCGACCCTTACGTATTTTCGCCAACTTTTTTTCTGAACACATTCCTGTGCACCACTCGCCAAAAGGTATAAAACAATTTCCCAAAATTTATCCACGAACTATTTATTATCGCAATAAAAAAGATGACGTCATTCTATATTTCCTTCCCCAGCAGTTTTTCCCAAAAAACGCTTCATTCTTTTTTCAAACCTTCTTTTTAATGAACAACAGTAATATTTGCTACTCTCTGCTGTTCGAGCCGAACGTGTTATTAAGTATTGAAGCTGCAAAATTTATTTTCCATATATGGAAAGTGATGACGTTATCAACCACACCAATCTCTTTTCTGTGCACCAAACAATATTTGTTATAAATTAAAAACCCCTAGCCTAAAAGATAATGAAGAAACTGAGTTATAATTTTCCTTAGCAACCAGTCATTTCTTTTATTTGAGAGTCCCCTTAAGAAGTGCTTACAACTTTATTTGTTGTCCAAATTTTTTTGAAAGTAAAGATAAAATATTTGGTTCTGTCGTAAAATACGAGATGGTACAGAAAGAGAGCAATAGCCCAATCCTGGCGACAATAGCGCTCACGCAAGTGACGTCACATGTGTGTTAGTCCGCAAATGTTAGAGCAATGGCATTTGAGAACCACTCTGCTTCTTTCAAAATATCCAGTTGCTTTTGAAGAACTTCACAAACACAAAAGACAAAGTTTACCTGGAAAAGAGGCGGTTTCATAACGACCAGCTTACGCTTCGCCCATGGTCCTTCCCAAAAAGTACCATAAGCGGTCATTATAAAAGCACCTGGGTACGAAGCAGATATTTTCGTGGGTTTGTTTTATTTCAGCAGTTAGTCCCTATCCTCCTAGCCACTAAAAATAAACGATTTTAAAATAATTAGGGGTTTCGTTCAAACCTCCCCCGATTATACGGTCATGTCTTCAAACGGTGATGATTTCTGTTGTAAAGGACAACAGTGAAATATGCTAAGAGTATCAGGCGACTGAAATTGCCAAAACTTTTGAAATAATATGCCTACTCTTCGGGCTACCGTAGCCACCGCTGAAAGCTACGAAAGTAAGGTTTCCTGAACTTCTGATGGAAACATTGACGAAAATATTTTTAAAACTGTGGACAGCGCAAGGACCAAATACAACACAAAATGGACAATTCAACTTTTATTTAGGTTAGGGAGGGACCCTTTGATATCGTGAGGTGGGGGTGGAAGAATGATTTGCGAGTAAATTTTTTTTTGCCCTGGAATGGCCCTGCATTTTTTTTGGCTTTTCCCTCTCTTTCCCTCTCTCTCTCTCTTTGTCTTTATAATTTTGTGTCGTGCAAATATATATTTTTTGGCTTTTCGGGTCGTGCAAATTATTTTTTTACAAATTCTTCCACTCTCCCTCCCCCACAAAATCAAATAATCTGTCCCTTATTGGGTTTAAAATTGCATTTGTATATACATGTTTTATAATTAACAATTATTCTTCCTTTCTATGATTTTCTTCTGAATCCAACAAACAGTTATCATATGTGTTTCAAGCAAAGGCCTTGTTTTGACAACCCTTGTGATTTGCTGGTTTATAGAGTAATTGTTTTCATTATCCATTAAGCATACTCTTAACATTTCTCAATTGTGAGCAAGAACGAAGCTTGCAGTCTTGTCACCTATGAAATTTTCCAGCCACTACCCTAAATGTTCTGTTTTTAGCAATTTGCAACCTAAAAGCTAAAATTAAAGATTGTCACGTGATCTTTATCCTGATGCTGTATTTGCTAAGATGATGATTACCAAAGAGTCGATTAATCTATTTCTTTTGTTGCATTTGAAACCGTTTTGAGAAACGAATAATTTGATGATTTATCGATATTGAGCTTATAATATTTTCTAATCATTGAAGGAGGCCTTATTCATTTGTTTAGTGATAAATGAGATGTAGCTTGCGCAACTGTACAGTACGACCTAACACCAGTTGATTCAGGTTGGCTTTCGGCACAGAAAAGGTATGCAGATCAAGCATCTGCCGCTTGTGACAGTGGTGGAGTGGTGGTTGGCACCGCGTCTGCGTAGGTACGACTGTTGCGGACGGGGGAGGTACATGTGCAGTTCCTCTGGCCAAGTTCAGATGTGGATAACTGACGCGCGGTTTCTTATGCCATATAATAAGCATTCCTCAGACTTAAGTGTAACTGGGCTGGTAGCTGGTAGTCCTGACCTACGGAATGTAACATAACCGTAGGTTGCCGCCGAACCTTCAAATTTGACAACATGTGCATTGGAGGACTGTGTAGGCCTTTGCCACAAACACTCTAGTTCTGGGTTTAATTTAGGTTCGATTTCCAGCTGCTGTTCTGGTATGAGCCCGCGATTCTCACCCGGAAAGACACATGGGGTTGAGCATTGTTTATTTCAACCAATCACAAATAGGCCTGCTCGATTCGTGCAGGCATGCAGAATAATTACATAAATTAACGTTAGACATGTAAACAGTGAATCAAGTATTTGAGTTGTTTGATGTTGCCTGCTTTTGTGTGCTGAGATAGTTTCTAAAATTATTTTCGAATTGAACTGTGAATGTTTCAGTGGAATGTTTGAAAACAGCCATAAACACTACTTCAGCAAACGCTGTGGTAAGATTTCTTGAAATTATCACAACAACCGCGATTTCGGAAGTATGTTTTACAAGAAACTCTCCCGCTAACATTAACAACAATATTTCTAGTGTAGAAAAGCTGGTATAAGCATCCAATACAAGGAATTTCCGCAGGAAAAATGCCGCTTCTTTCAAGGTAAAAATATTTAATGGCAACCAAAGCACAGCCGATTCAATAAAAAAATTCGCTTTGACCTCTTTGTATTAACAGGACGTACTTCACAAACCTGTTTTCAATTTTCTATTGAAGAGCCGTATTTATTGAATATCGCAAATTGCTGGTTTTGAATTGTGATTACCACAAAATATGAAAGCAGTCCATATCCGACTGAAAAGTAGCAATAAAATGCTTACTTTGTCAGTTCTGACACAATAATTAACTTTTCCTCCAAAATTAACAAACGGGTCCAATTTGCACCGAATCGAAATTGACCAATTGAATTTGAGAAAGTGCAGACACAGACGTCCGAGGAATCGTAAATTTATGAGCATATTAACACATTAGTAACTTTCATTAATAAGGTCAGAGACAAGGATAGCCGCTCACGCGTCCAGCCGTTATCCGGGAGGATCCTGCTAGGACCGGACTCGGAGAAACGGCTGGAAATCGAGCCTATCCATCCCCCCCTCCAATACTCATTTCGCCCGATTTCCAGACGTTTCCTGAATTAGCTTGGCGCTTGTACCAAGGAGATAGTGTCCTACATTCCATGGAATAACTAAAAATATTCCTGCTCACCGTTGTATTGTATTTGGTAACATTCCACTATGGGCACATTGCTTCCCGACACAACACTAACCGCCCCTCCCCACACGCGCGCGCGCACACACACACACACACACACAGCACTACCACTCCATATTGCACAGCGCTGTACAGCACAGCAGAGGATAATATAACTGTTCGCACCACCTCATTGTAGTTCGACATATCCACTGCAGCAAGGCACATTGCTTCCTCACCTCACCTCACCTCACATATTACTCCCATGCATTTTATCCCATGACGTAAATACACACAGCCAATCAGAAGGCTGAAAAGTCGTTGCATATTCGTCGGTATTCAATGGGTACCTAATATTCCACAGCATTTTTGCGTTTTTCATGCGTCTTTCCGCAGATTGTCCGAACACTTCCAAGATGTCCTGAAGACTTTCCCGAAGATTTCCTAAGATTTTTTTAAAGTTTCCAAAAATGGAACGAAAATGTTACAAACCTTTCCGAGGATTTTCCAAACATTTTCAGAAGATCTCCAAGTTCCGAAAATGGCATGGGATAAATAGTTATGAAATGCTTTCTTGTGGTATTCCGTGGAATATCCCACCTGTCACCTGTATTGTCTTCGTATGCACTCTCGCCTAAATGCTCGTGTGTATACGGAAGATTCAAGTGACTCGTGGGAGATACTCGAAAACATTGCTTAACTAGTATGTACTGAATACCGTTTCGTATCATATGTCACAGACAGAATCAGCACAGCACCACACCATGTTGCACGTTTGCCAACAGTTCAAGTACAGCCACTTGTGCTGTGAATTCGCAAGATTCATCAGTCAGCAACATGTGGAGGATATAAGAGAGGAGATACAAACTTTACCTTCAAACGTCTTTATTAAGCTTGTGTGTATCTCCTTATAACCATACAATATCTCCGCGTTATTGTCTATCTGTATTTCATGTAAAATTGGGAGTTTAATCCATAGCAAACCGGTTCGACTTGTTTGTTTCGGTCCGAAGGGCAGAGTGAGGCGATGTCTAAAGCAGAACATTCTCTCCAAACTGATCCTCTGTAACAAGCTGAACAGGGAGAACCTAACTCATCATCGCCGGAGATCGAGAGATAAACCGCATTTAGAGAGAAAGAGCAGATCACATAGCCCAGCTCAGTGAACTGCGTGGTTGGCCCATCAATGCGTTTCATCCTATTTCTTTGCAGCATAGAGTAAACAATTAATTCACCAGTGCTGTAATGCTTGCCATAAAATATTAAAGTGGGTAAACTAAATGATGGATACTTTTATTATTGGGAGGAGGGGAGAAAGGAGTGACGTTTGGAATTTCTGCCAGCGACCCGCTCAGCGGAATATATGTACGTGATATAATGACATTTTATAATATCGGAAATTTTTGAAAAGAAAACCTGTCAAAAATCCCTGATCCTTATCTCCTCTCCCCTTTCTCTCCAATATTTTAATAAATAAAAGTGGTGCACCTTAAGTGCAATAGATTAACAATACGTTAACGATAATTTTAAGTTATTAGATTTTCACTTATGACATATCAACACACACTGATAAATAAATACCATTTTAATCACTGACATAGGTCTACTAACTAAGGCAATTATTACACTAACTTTGCTTTAATGTTCCGGCACAGTAAACCTCTATTGTGTTCTCATTACTGACTTTGTCAATCAGATGCTGCTGCTGTTGTTCACTTGTAATGTTTGTTTGTTGTCAGCCAGTCGGTGTGGTTGCCATACTATGTATTTATATGCCTACCTATGCATTTTGTCTGCCTTTTGTCATTCTCGTTGCCGTTGCAATTGTCCGGCTGTTGTCTTGTTCTACCTGCGATTATAGTTCAACACGTGGCGTTTTGTTTTTGCATGAGGTTTGGATTGCACGTGTGTTTAGCAGATGCAATTTCGTGAGCTTCTTTTTATCTGCGATTGGTTCAAGGTAATGCACACGTTTCGTACGGATCGTGGAAATCCTGGAATGTCATGGAATTTCAGTTTTTAGGAATCCAGGCCTGGAAAATCGGGGTCAGTCATGCATGGCAAGTCATGGAAAACGAGATCTTTGCATGAACATAATAAAGCAAATTTTTATATCATTTCCAAATTTCCTGGTAATGAGGTTTCTTTAAATTGGTCATGGAAGTCACGAAAAAAGTCGTGGAATGTTTCGGACACTGAATGCAAATAGATTCAGGAAACTTCAAACAGAAATGTAAGTAAGAGAAACGCAACAGAAAATAAAAGTGTGCAAGGCAGTACTGGCAGAGATAACGTCTGCTTGAGTGTTGTACACTACGACGAAGTATCAAGGAATGCAAGCAAGGTCCAATTCAATCTCGTTTCCAGAGCCCACGTTCTTTTTGGCCTGCGGTGTGAAACGAAGGGCACTGGGAAGATCCAAACACCAAGTCCGCGTCAGGGACTTCCGGCCCGCTCAACTCCCAGTCCGTGTATTGCAAACTTACCGTAGTGCTCGGGCACTGGCGTGTGGATGCTGCCAGAGCCCTTAAAAAGAACACGGGCTCTGTTAACGCGATTTGGGTCATTTCGTCTCTGAAGATTGAACATCAGTTTTGAAGATATGACTTGACCAGCGGTGTGGAAGATGATCACCATGAGGTTGAATTGGAAGAGTTTCACGGCCCTAACAGAAGTAACATTTTTCCATTTTGTATTTCAACCACTGCTCCTGGTAAGCAAGCCATCTTATCTAATAAACGTAACTTGTTTGTTAACATATAATGTTTCGCTTAGAGCAGTTTTATGTTGTATAACAGGGCTTTAGGTAATATATAATGTTTATCTCTTAGATTCTAACTTAGCACAGTTTTGATATTGTCTAACATACACTGGTAGTTAGATATTGTACAATGCTTATCTCTTATTTTCTAACTTGCTACAGTTCAGGTGTTGTCCATGCACTTTCATACAGTGATAGTTATAATGTTATCCCGTAGATGCTAACATAGCGCAGTTTGGGTGTTCTTGTGCAACACTTACATGCGGTAATATTATGATATAGATAATACTTATACCTTAAATTATATCTTAGTACAGTTTGGGTGTTTTCAAAGAAGGTAAAATATAATTTTTAGCTGTTAGATTCTTAAAAAATACTTACATATAGTGATGTGTTAAAAAAGATTACTTACATTAACCAATTCCAGACCGGGATTTTTTTCAATCTGGCTGAACCCCGCCATCGCAAATTCAAAACCTATTATCCTGTTGACTGAGGTCCGGTTGCTCGAGCAAATTGTGAGATATGAATTGCCTTTTGACTCGAGTTTTGCAAGAAGTTACCGACATATCGCAGATTGAATGTGAAATAATCAACATACGCGACAAATAGGACACTGGTCGCCTTGTTGTGTGCAGAGGCACGCCGTTCGAGTCAAATGAAAACTGAAAGAAGTTGTTAATCTGCTCTAGGTAGTCTAATATGGACTGCTTCAACAAGCAGACGTAAAGACATCCTAAAATTGGCTACAACATCCGAAACACCAGGTCACGAGTGTTATTTCAAAAGGGAAGTAGTCCCGAGGGTAACAAGTCAGAGTGACTTGCCTCTCTTCTCAAAATATAAACTGAGGCATACATTTAACCGTTTGTTATAACGATTGTGTAGTTTAGTGTAGATTCAATATCTGTAATTAGTATGTTTTAGCTAGTAATATTACTAACGCACGGCAGGAGTATACTCCTTTGGCAGACCCCTTAACTTGTAAATGGCAATTTCGATACATATTAAAATTAAAAGCAGGTAGCACTTTCTTGCTTTCGTCAAATCCACTAGAATTTTGCGCACAAAGAGCGCAAAGATAGCAGAGTTAGACGATTTTGGATGTTATTCAAAATCCTTAATGGTACTAGATAGCCGATGCGTTGAAGTTAGCACTCATATTCCACAAATAATGTTTAAAAATAGGTCAATTTACTTGATTGGCCTCTGTGCAGCGCACTCCACAGTCCACCTGTGACAGCGTGACACACACGATTAGGGGTAGGATTAGAGCTTAGAATTAGGGCTTAGATCTGTGGCTAATGATTAAAGCTAGGGCTTACAAATAGGGCTAACGATTAGGATTATGACTTAGGAGTAGGAGTAGGGCTTAGGATTAGGGATTAGGATTTTGGCATTGGATTAGGGCAGAGAATTAGGATTAGGGCTTAGGAATATGCCTTAGGATTAGGGCTTACAAGTAGGGCTTAGGATTAGGACTTAGGATTTTGGCTTTGGATTAGTGTTTAGGATTAAGATTAGGGCTTAGGATTAAGATTAGGGCTTATGATTAAGATTAGGGCTTAGGATTAAGAATAGGGCTTAGGATTTGACCTTAGGATAGGGAATAGGACTTAGGTTGAGGGCTTAGGATTAAGGCTTAGAAATAAGGCTTACGGTTAATATTAGGGCTTAAGATTACGATTAGGGCTTGGGACTAGGATTAGAGCTTATTAAGATTAGGGCTTAGAATTAGGATTAGGACTCATAATTAGGACTTATAATTAGCCATACGAGATAGTAACTAACACTTTTCATCATTGTCTCGTTTCAGGGCTGGAGGCTCACCCTTCAGTATGGGTAGGATCATCAGCACCATCACTGATGGGTTCACCAACGCGTATCAGTTGAAACAGGTACTGTGCACTTGCTTATCGCATTGTGAACTTTTGTGTCAGATGACCAGTGTGGGAAAAGGAAATAATGTTCAGAAGAGCAGGAGCGTAAAATCTATTTGCATTCAAATCACATGTAGTTTAGTGTAATATTCAGAAGTTACAATTGCAATAATTTTCTCCATCCAGTTAGGCGAGGCTTCAATAGTTTACATGGAGCACCAGTGTTAATACCATGGGAGACTAATTACTCCACACTTCACTCTGAAATTCCAACGTTAATTTGTAATTTCAACGCTAATTTGTAATTTCACATGTGAAATTTGCACTATTGCTACGGTAACGCACCCTTCCGAAGTTTTAGCAAACATTTTCTCAACATTTCTGAAGAATTTTGAACATTTCTAAACACATTCAGAACTTTCCTGAAGATTATTGGAACCCATTCAAATTTCCCGAACATTTCATGAACCCTACGGAAGATTTTTCCAACCCACCCGAATATCAATCATACAGAGTTGCTAATACTTTCATAGCAAAGTCACAGTGTTTTAAAATGTTGTATTGGGTTATTTTCAGTTGGATGAATTTGTCAATTCCGATGGCGCTTTTGGTTCCGCCACGAGAGTCGTCTCCCAGACTGTGGAAAGAGTGAAATCAAACATCGAATGGAGAAGAAACAACGAGAAAGATATCGAGAACTGGTTAAACGCAGTGATCAAGAAGCTAAACATCAAATAGAAGACTGGCACAGTTTGTTATTTGTCGGAAAGCCCCATATAGATGATCCTGTATTTAAAAAAGAACAATAAATTAAAACGAAGATAAAACTTTCATGAATTGTTATTGGGCGATTGATTTGGAATTTGAAACTAGGTTAATATTGAGTATACGAGAAATATTTTGCAACTATTGACATCTCCTTTACAGTAGATAAGTCAGATTCAAATTTTCTACACTGAGTCAGATTCTAAACTGGTCTAAAGAGTTAACGATATATTTAACTAGTGGGACGAATGCAGGGAATCGATTTATTTTATGATAATTATGTAAATTGATTTTGTCGCTATTGTATCATTTAATATTAGAATAAGAATATAATGTATTGCATATTCCTCCCCGCAAAGGCTTTCAAGCCGAACAATTTTCGCTTTTAAACAATTAGGACAATTTTTAGTAGCCGTACCTCAATTAAGAAGACTTCTTTTAAGTAAATACTAATTAAGTGACCGGCCTCATTCCTTAAAATCATACGAAATTAAATATGCAAATTATGTAAAGCTATCAGAAAACTTAATTTTAGAAAAATATTTTTCATTTTTAATCATTTATTTAAACTGTGCCTATAAAGTGGAAACGTTTTGCTGGAATTAGTGAAACAATCAAAATTGAAATAATCCAATATGGCAGCCAGTATGGCGGACATTATTCGGTTCAGTTGTTACAATAGCAGTAAGAGTTAATTTATAGATGAATGTGTTACAATGGAAACTAGGCATCAATAGATGGACTGACTATATACCAAACGGCTAGATTTAACTCTTAACCGTATCCAAATTAATGGGGGGATGGACAAATGACCCCCTTGTCCCTGTATATTAGGGAAGACGGGGTTTCACATACGGGAGTTAATTAGCTTCCAAGAAATGCTTTTATAATTGAAGATAATGTGAAAAAGATTACGCAAACTTATTGAACTCGTTAATAATTACGCAAACGCAACGAAAACCTAGTGCGAACCTAACCATATCTAGTACCTGTTGTTCAAATTCTGTAGGTCTAAAGTTGACTTGAGACGTACTCACGGTCCCTAGTGTGAACCTAACCACATCCACTACCTGTTGTTCAAATTCTTACCCTCTCTCCTGGGTTGCCCTGTGGTCCCGCTGGACCAGGGATGGAATTAGTTTTGACAGGATCTCAGACTTACATCGGACTAGTTTTTACTTCGTCTGATGTGATGAAAAGCCTTTGATTTTGCATAATTTATTTTGACAAAACTAAATTAATTGCGTTCGACGAAGGAGAACGCAAACCTAATCTGGGTTGCCTGTGATCAGCAGTGGGAAGAAATCGAGATTTTGGTTGGACCTTCGTCGCATATTTCTACCTTTTCAGCGCCATTATGAATTTATAACTAACTATCCATTGTATTCTGAAACATCACCTGAGCATCACAATTCACATGATCTACGAACACACAACCTCGTAAAGAATTGATCCAAAGCTCATGCGAAGAACGGTGTATTTTTATAGCCGTGTTTGTTGTTCGCTGGCTGGAGGAACGTCGATAGAGTCTGGAGTTTTGTAAACAAACCGACACGTAGTAAGCTCTCTGTTTGATAAGGCAGATGTAAGCCAAAGAACATGATGTTCTTTGGCGATCAGGGAGAGAAAACGTTTGTGGTCCTCGATAACCTGTCGCCGGATTACCGTATCACTGACCCATGACGTTATTGTCACAGTATTCAGTACGAACGAACCGAGTTGTGACTCGGCGGAATACCATCAGACTATAAACAAAACTCAAATGTGTTGCTGATGGGACTCGTTTCTGAATGAGCAAAGTACAAACAAATTGAGCAGTGTTGACATTTGGTTGCTCACTGGCTGACCGGATCGTGCCAACTCTGTGTCTTGCTGTAATATTAAAGGGTCATATTTTAAAATCAGAGTGTTGTAAAGTCAGGTTACTCAATTGTATTACAATTTTGTCGAACGCACTCATCTAAACGTTGATTACTGCTAGTTGATAATTGATATTAAACACTCGTAAGAGCGAAGCATTGGTCTTGACCTTCTGATGCCCGTTAAAAGAAAGACTGTACACTTACGCGATGCCCCATGGATGACACAGAAGCTAAAGTCTCTTATCATGAAAAGGCAAAACGAATTCTCCAAGAACAGTACAGCCTCTCTGTACTATTTAAATTTTATAGGAATGCGGTAAACCGTGAACGGAAAATATGCAAATCCAATTTCTACGTATCCAAAGTGAAGCAAATGAAAGCCGAGAACCAGAAAGTTTGGTGGAGGGAAGTCAAGCGCATTGGTGGCATGGCAACTGTCACAGCCGACCTAGTTGAACAAATGAATATCGACAGCCTCGAGAACCTATCCCGCCAGGACACGGCAAATTCCATTAATGCTGCCTTTTTAGAGCCCTTGGAAGAGTACCGCCTCTCAAGCCCTCCTTCTCCCTTTGTTTTAGAAGTCTACTCTCCTAAATTCCTAGAAGTGTCAGAGCAAAGAGTGTTCCATCAGCTGACACGTCTAAATCCAACCAAGGCCGCTGGCCCTGATGCAATTCCTAATTGGTTGTTAAAAGACTACGCCGAATCCCTTGCCTTCCCTATTAGCAGAATCTTAAATGCATCTTATAGAGAACAGCGTCTGCCTAACTCTTGGAAATTAGCCGACGTGACCCCCTTGCCTAAGAGAAAGCCTGTACAAGATTTAAAGAAAGATCTCAGACCAATATCGTTGACCCCGAGCATTTCAAAGATAGCAGAGGAGTTCATCGTCCGGGACTTCATTAAACCTGCAGTTATGAAGTTCATCGACCCCAATCAGTATGGGGCGATTCCCAACTCGTCCACAACCTTGGCCTTACTGAGCATGATCCACAGGTGGTCCCAAGCGACGGACGGTACTGGAGCTGCAGTGCGAGTTGTGCTTTTTGATTATCGCAAAGCGTTCGACCTTATAGATCATAATGTTTTAATTGGCAAACTTCACACACTAGACATTCCCCGAAGTGTTCTTAACTGGTTAATAGATTTTCTCTGTAATCGGTTCCAGAGGGTTAAACTAAGTCAGCAATGTTTCTCCGAATGGGGGTCAGTCCCCTCGGGTGTTCCCCAAGGAACCAAATTGGGACCTTGGCTATTTTTAACCATGATCAACGATCTAGTGCTGAATGGCTA
>JAOBYG010615491.1:0-14689 GCA_025403545.1 Epizoanthus stellaris | reverse complement strand
GCACGATTGCAGTGATACTTCGCGATTCTGAACATCACTATCTGGGCGCCATTTTCTGACTATCAGAAAATGGCGCCCAGATGGCAATGCCTGCTCGCAAAGCATTATGGTGATGGTGATTCTTTAACAGAAATCTCAGGATGTAGTAATAGACAATAATGAAACAGAGAAAGGGAGTAAAAGGCATTAGATCTAAATGCTGTGATATTTGGTGAGCTACAAGTTATGGGAATGCAATTCCATGTGACTATTAACAATAACAATAACAATAATAATAATAATAATAATAATAATAATAATAGTAATGGTTTATTAGGTTCCCAGCGGTTAACTTCATACCTAATTTACAGGTTTTGAAAATTTATACAAAATTTACAACAAGTGGCCTAATGTTAAGAACATGTCCATAAAACTACAAACTACTAAAAATATATAACAAGACGCCCAGTCGGTGTTCGCTCTGGTGCCGTTCATGTAAGCCTTGTGCATACTTTGACCGACTATATATAAAGTACGAAGATAACTAGTTTGTACAGTTCAATATCTATTTACAATAACTGTATACCGAAGTGTTCCCTATAAATACTGTTAAACACTATTAGACTTTTCGCTGGAAGATAAATCATTATTTTGTAACCTTTGATACGTCTAGATTTCTAAAAATTAAATAAAACACAGCCCTTAGCAAGAATTATATATCATCTGCTATTTATCAAAGACAACACACGTAGGTAATTTTTGGTATGGAGAATTTATATCATTACAAACCACTATCCCCTTTCCTGTGTATGGAATGCAGTTTTAGAAACTGCAATCCAGGCATATTTGCGAGGAAACCTACTACAAGTCCATTGTTCTCTCAAGCACGGGTTAACAGGAGATCACAGCGAGAAAGATACTGTATTACTCATGTGATGTTTCTGTATGTCAGCAAAGGCAAAGTAGCGCTTATTTGTATGTCAGCAAAAGCAATTAACGCTTATCAATATGTCATCTCGGTAATTATAATTAGGATCTCGGCAGTATTTTTTAAGTCACTGTATAGATTATAATAGCATGCTCAGTTTAAGCGCCATTTTACATTATCAAATCGAAACTGCAAAATATGATTGTAAAAGTCAAGTAATAAACGGCGTCTTCTAAATAAATGAACATCTCCGGCAAAAATTCAGAATATACAGATGAAATGCAGATGGAAACTGATTCAACAGACTCACAAGGCAGAGTTATGAGTGGAATTCAAGCAGCAGTTTGTTTCGATTTGAATCCGTTCTCTTCTTTGTACCCGACAAAATATAAATCTTACACAACTATGAGTAAGTAGCTGCATAGTTTATAATCGTTTATAATCCATATCAGTGATTGACAAACATGCAACCTTCAGAACCAGTTCTTACAAGTTGATTTCTTTATCTCATTTGTGTGACCGAATAATGTTTAGTTTGTATTAAATTATAATCAATCCAGATACGATATAAAGTAGAAGTCCCTCGTTAATACGGACACTGATGGGATGGAACAAAGTATTTCCCCGTCACCCCCAGCCTAAATAGGATCAAAAACATTTAGATAGTACTGCCTAGTGCTAATAGTTATCTGGTCTGTCTTTTGGCAAGTCTGCCATGGCAGTTAGCTGCTAGCGATTTCAACTCTTTGTTTGCTCCAAAATTGATTCTTTTTAGTATGTATTTGAAAACATGACCAAGGGAGAAAATGTCACTTGCTGCTGTTGGTGCAGATCCAGCCCTTGTCACCTCATGTGCGATCCATGGGAACTCATCCCTGGCTTTGGGCTTTGTAGACTTTGTCGCTTCTGTAACATGCACGCTCTTACCGAAGTTGATTATTACTGGCTTCCATGACAACTCTGACAAATGAAAAACAATATTGTTTGCTTCATTGTGCAGCCAGTGTTTGTTGTGTATAAAGGCAACAGCTTTGGACATGGCCGCCATGGCATCCATCCACCCTTTCTCATCACAAATGACATTGCGCTTTATCATGGCATCCATGCACCCTTTCTCATCGCAAATGACATTGCGCTTTATCATGGCATCCATCCACCCTTTCTCATCACAAATGACATTGCACTTTATCGCTTCACCGATGATGTAACTGGCATTGCCATCCATCCACCCTTTCTCATCACAAATGATATTGCGCTTTATCGCTTCACCGATGTTGTAACTGGCATTGCCATCCCCCCAAAACTGGGAAGCTTACTCTGTATCTGTTCTTGAATGATCTCCAAACGATTGAGAACTTTGGGCTGCACAGTGAGATCAGTTAAATCCATTGTCAATAACTTTTCAGTTTCATCGATCAATTCAGTGACAATCTTTTGATGTGCCTTTTGAATAATTCTGGCTCTCTCGAGCTTCTGTTTCACTTCAGTCATGTTGATTTTGTTCTTTCTCAAGTAGAATCGAGCCCCACGTTGGGTACCATATAGTGAAACTAGAAAACTAGTATCTTGAACTGAAACGGGTAATATAATTCAACTCATGTTCAGACTTCAGAATTACATACAAGAATGAAATACTCAAACTCCAAACATGATACATGCAAGTTCATTGTCATGTGATAACTTGATTGACAAGCATACAACTGGAAATGTCGTGTACAGTGATTACTTCCGCTTCTTGAACTAAATAAAACAATAAACTCAACACTAGTACTAACTGAAAATAAAAAATATATTTTTCTGATACATGCCTTGGAGGAGTTTTGTGCACAGCGTATTCTTTTTATTACCAGTGGTGTCCCAAAATTAATAATTAACAGATTTTGGCATCTCAAGATAGTTCAATTCTTAACAACTCAAACCTCAATCTTTTATATTTTGCATTTATTTACCAATATGCAAATTAAAAAATAATTCCTTAAGAACTGGAAAATATGTAAGTGAGAGGCAGTATGTACATCTAGAAGTTACCTGTTTTCTTTGCAGTTTGCTATTGCCCAAGGCCAAACTGATTTGCAGCTCTGATTGGAGTGATGGGGCCCATCTAAAGGGACTAAACCAACTAGCACTTGACTTCTCCCTGATATAAGTAAGAGCCAGAACAACCATTGAATAACTGATAATTGGACAAACAATTATGGCAAACAGTTAAAACAGCTTAAAAATATCTACAGATGTACAACTTCTAACAGAATAAGGAATAAGGCTGGAGCAGCCACACAGAATGTCATGTACCTAATGTCTTAAATGACTTGCAGTTGGGAGTGCTAAGTACATTGTAGCATACTATTGCTATATGAGAATATATATCTTTTTTCCCTTGCAGTCTGACAACACAATTACTTTCTTCTTGCTTGAGTGAGTAAAGTATGCTACAACCTGCTGGCTGAACTAGAACATGTAAACATGAGAGTGATGTTAAAACTAAAATGCTAGGACCATTAGAACCAAGAAATAGGTTTGCATATGATGTCATGAAAAAACTTAAATCAAAAGTATGGATCTTCTACAGTTGTTCCTTTTATATGTTTTAGGGTTCTATTGTTCAAGTCCTTCTGCTAACTTTTGGGATGATGGGGCGTTTTGTTTCAGAGTTATGGATGTTTGAATTTCGTCGCCACGAACCCATGTGTATCCTGCTGGCACACGAAAGTCATCAAATTTGTCCCAATTACAATATTTTGGCTTGATAAATCATTAAAAGTGAGTTTAAATTGGATCTGTAGCAAAACTAGATAAGCTACATTGGAAATTTGGCTTTGCCAACAACTTTATATTTTTGGCTGCCATGTAAAGTGGTACACCAACATGGCCGCCCCATACATATTTTTCTAAATCCGCCTCATGTTTGTCATGGCATTTCTTGGCTACGAAATACATTCTTGCTTCAAAATTTCGCAAAGTTGTGTACTTTTGCAGCCTCTACAAGCCCAGAAACATTTTAGTGACCCTGGTTAAAAACTGTATTCCTGTGAGGGCCCTGTGACGTCAGTGCAAACCACCTATTGGTCTTGCCTAAAATATGTTACCTTTTGGCAAATATTTGCAATCACTGCTTAAAAAAACTCATTCTTGTAGATACAGTAAAAACTCACATGTAGAAAGCAACTGATTTTTCCTGACTATGCTATTGGTGATTAATTTATTTTGACTATCTCACCTATCTAATAATAGCTATTAATGATGGTTCATATTAGTTCATTATTTTTAAATTTCAGCTTGTTGCACATTCTTAATCCATTATGTTCTTACACACTGGTTTTACTTCTGTAGTTTAATTTGTTTATGGTATGGAGAATTATACAAGACTTTGTTAGAGCCCACATAATCGAAGAACTTTCGAAGTAACAAAACGATTAACTTACCAAAAAATGGTCTTCCATCAAGCTTAAGATTCAATTGCAGCTGATTCTTCAGTTGATCATGAAGATGCAACTCCCGTCCCAACCAGACAATTATTGATGTGAGTGACACCTGAACCCAGGGATGTCATGGCCTGGGATTTTCTGGATATTCATTAATTCTTCAACAATGTGGACAACCAACGAATGCAAAGCCTTCACATTGTTTGTGGCCTGAAAGAGTGCAATTTTCTGTGAAATAAACAAACAAAGATCATATAAACATAATTTTAATTTCTTCAATCATAACTATTTTGAAAGGGTTCATGCTGATGACATATTATAAAATTCCAGGAAATTTCAAGGTGTTTCCAGTCCAGGTGAGAAAAGATCGTTTTCCACTTGAAACCAAAGTCCTCCTTTTTTCTTCCCTGGTGCAACTAGCAATAATTTATTCCAGTAATTTCACCATTTCATATCATTTCATTTCTTCAGAAAGTTATGGATATCTGCATGACTTGTAATACTTGTATCCTTAGATGAGGGTCCACAATAGGATTCCTGAATCCCGCCATCCCGCCATCCTGCTGTTGTTGGGTCGCCAATCCCGGCACATCATTTTAAAGTGCTGACATTTATATATTCAGTTTGTGTGTATCTTGGTCTCTTGTGTATGATTCTGGATGTTGTAAAGCATTGACTACAATGCAAAGTTGTGAATTTTGTTTTCTCTTTCAGAAATGTCGATCCACAGTAGTCAGTGTAAGATGAATGAAAGCGCTGAAGGTATGGGGGCATGTCCCCCCGGAAAATTTTAGAAATTTGACTGTCTAAAACGTTATTTCCCGCATTCTTGAAACAAAAAATAGTTATGCATGCCAAATTTTTTACATCTGAATTCCCGAATCCCATTGTTTATCATTTCAATTTCCCATGTCACACTGTTAAAATGACCTCTATCCCGCATCCCGTTCAAACTTAAAATCCCAAATCCCACTAGCTTTCCTCATCGAATCCCGAATCCCGTCGTCAAAATAAGTCCAACCCCGCATCCCGGAAAACCTATTGTGGACCCTCTTAGATATACAGGCTGCACCCTTAAATTTGGACCAGAATTCTTGTAAAAAAAGTGTGGCCTGTACATGGATATAATGATACGGTATTAGTTCAGTCAGAATAAAATAAATATTGAGAAACAGATTGCCTTAAGGACAAGAACATTGGAAAATAAGTTGAAGGCAATAATGCCTCATGTAAAAACAAGCTAAAAGTTCTAGTGTCGTTCTTTTCTATGTTAATGTTAATGTTTACTTTGTTGTAATTAGGTTGACCTATAAGCTTGAAATATGTGAAGTACAGCTCTTGTAACTTATAAACGTGAACACCGATACAATGTTTATTATAAAAAAATTAAAAACGAGCTCAATTCTGGCAAAATGAACATTCACTTTCGGTTATAAGAGGCATGAAGTGGATGAAAGGGGTGGGAGAGGGAGAGGGAGGTAGGCAGTTTGGAATCCCCTGTGCCCTACTTATCTTCCCAGCATGCTGTCTTTAGTATATACCGGTATGCACTTTTAATATAACAGGACTTATAGTACCTATTCTCCAATTTGTGAGTATTTGTGTACCCAATCATGCATATAGTCCAATAAAGTAACAATATACCATCAATATGTCGGTTACAGAACTTCATTGCTGCCCTCCACACACCGCCTCTCTCCTCTCCCTGAAATAAAACACTGGGCCCTCCAGCATGGACAAATTTATGTACAAAAAATTGCCAATGGCCAGGAAGTTCTTTAGCCAGCCACTCATCTTCTTCTGCTGTTGTATCAGTTTTTTAAAACAGATACATGTAACTCGCAAGTTTCAGAGCAAAATAAAATATTTCAGTCTTTTGGTCAACAGTAATTTGTGATGTATTTTGTCCAGAAAAATGATTACTATTCAGTGACAAATTTTAGTACTAAAAAGATCATATTGATATGTATAAATAATTTATATACTGGGAGGAAATGAAATTAGCAAGTTCTAAACAGACAAAGAAAAAATGCTAACAATGAAAACACTGAAAGGAAAGAAAAACAATAATCTACTTACACCACTTTTCCCCACATTTGTGCAATTCAGGATCTTCTGCCATCCGTCGTCGCTCAGAAGGATCTCCAACTTGCAAAGGAGAAGGTGCCAGTCTGGTACTCTCATCTCTGCAACTCGATCTTCCCATATCTCAGGGGGGATCAGTGTCTCCATCCCTTCCACCACTCCTTTCTTACTTAAAGCTTTACTAACAATTTCTTGAACAGTTTCAGTAGGCCTGGCATTCTTGACTTTTCTTCGGTTGTTCTGCATCAGACAACACCTAGAAATTACAGAGCTCAGATTTTCTCCAGCACTCTCGAGTGCCACTGTCTCTAGCTTGTTGAAAACAGCAAAAGATTGTTCCCAGACTTTTCGTTTGACAGTGCCTGGGGCATATTTGCAGTCATTGAAAATCTATGGCCAATCCCTCTCCATGTTGAGTAAGGAAGTATTTTAGCTTCCCATCAATGTTCTGTAGGCATCCCTTTTCTGTATGTGACACATCGCCGTATGTCATGGTCCACAGAAACATGAAGTGGTGATAACGTCTGACTTCTCTGGCCACTTAATACACCAGTAGCATACTGCCGGCTTGCCACCCGAAGTCTCCCATCTCAGACTTCAATAGCTTCTCATAGGATCGATAAATAGAAATATATATTAGTTATAAAATCTTACTAGTACTTAATATTGGAAAGTAAATTATGTTAGGCATCCATTAAAACTGATAAATGCTAGCTATATATATTTTATTGAAACCTGACCTAAACTATTCAGGGACAGTGGGATTTTGTATTGCAACATTTGATATTCATAAATAAAAACCATTTTTGTTTTACAAAAGTTCATTTCAATGAATGTGTATATTTCAGTTAGTATTTATCTGGGCCATGACTGGTTATCATCAGCATCGGAATACACTCCAGTTTCCAGTTGATTCAATCTTGATTTAGTTGCCCAGCATTTTATTTCTCTCGTCGGGTAAACTGTGCATACTGGACAAACCTGGTGTTATCTGTTCCTTCCTTTAGCTCTTTCCTAGATCAGGTTCTAAGCCATTATGATATCATTTAATTTCTTCTAAATGAAGCTTTTCTTCGTTTTGTCATTTTCTTTAAGGGATAAACACTCTAGTTTATTAGTTCATACTTTGTCATATATAGTTAATAAAATGAATGAGTGAACAAATATTTTGGAATTATAATATGGGCTTGGTTTGAACTGACCTTGCTCTCAGAAAAATACACGAGAAAATTTAAACATATGTAAACATGCCACATAAAATATATGAGGTTAATAACGTGAAAAGGTTAACACAAGACGTACACACACACAAACTAGAGAAACACAAATAAGGATACATGTCTGCTCCAGTGTTAACTCAAGTGGAACATTTTGAGTCCTTTTATGTCCCAAAGTTTATATAGAAGTTTATGGAGTCAAGTGATGGAACCACTGCTTCATTATACCACAATAGAAGGGTAGATCGTTGGTTTAAGGTCCTTTGTAGGTCTGCCCGTTTATAGTGCTGTTAATACTAGCTTCTTCATCTTCATCACTCCAATTTCCATCTTCACCAGTAATGTAAAACCTTCTACTGCGGCCATTTCCTTCCTCATCACTTGCATCACTGCCACTTTCATCACTGTTGCTCTCACTGACTTCAGGTTCAACACTGCCAGGCATATCACTCTCACAATCACTGCTATCATACGCACATGATGAGCTGTTCCCCGGGACCTCCTGTTTAACTTCTGGCTTCAAATGTTCCAAAAACTCAAATTACACAGATTCTGGCATCCTTTTGCTGTTCAAATTGGATCTAATTAATCCATTTGAGATGTCACAGACTCGGCAGCTGCACTTTGTTTCCATCTAGAGTTTCCACAACTCCAATAGCTGAATAGCCTGGTGAAATTGCTGACAAAATTTTGTGGATATTTGCTGTCAACTGCCTATCTTTCTTGTCCATGCCTTGGTCTTGCCTTCCTTCACTTTCCTGGTTTCCATCTCTCTAGTACATATCTCAAGGTGGTCATTGTATCTCGGTATTAAAACTGCAATATTATTATTTTTCACAATATCTTTATGAGCAACATGTCAAACCCACCAGAAATGATTGATTGAAGTAAGATATGGCCAAACAAAGTGAAAAATTATTGTTTTGTCTGATGGCGTGTGTCATGTTATTTTCAGCCATTACCTTGGGTTAGGGCAGCAGATTTTGTGCTGAGGAAAGGGGGTGGGTTATGTGTTTTTTGGCCACCACTTTGGCGAATGCTCCAGCCAACCCCCACCTATACTGTTTGACCGGTCCCTAAAGAGGGTGGCCCTCAAATGACCGTAGTTTCTGAGCAGGCGGTCTTTTCCCTTTTCCTCCTTCCCTCACACTTTGTTTGTCTCTCTGTCCAATGTCTCCTAGAGTAGTGCTGTCCAGTCAGATGGGTCGAATAATAAACAGTACTGCTAGCTGCACATGCTACAACTTTAGTTGGGCTTTTTATATCATTGTCAGTAAGTGAGAAAATAAAGAAAATGGCAGCTTTGTGTGTTTTTTTTGCTATGTTGCCCTTGGCTAGTTTTCTGAAGTCAGTTGTGTTATTTGTTTTGTGTTACAGAAGCGATATGCCGATTGCCGATTGCCTCCGATCGCCAGTGGGAGATCGCTTGCCACAATTAAAAATTTAAGTGTCTCCATGAGTCTGCTACTCTTTTGTGGGAATTTGTGTTTATTATTCAGTACCAGAGAAATCATATATTTTTCTCTCTACAAGAAATTATTGTCTCCAAATTTGCTCCAGTCATTTTCCAACAGCAAGTTTTGGAGTGGATGGTGTTGATCATTGTTGAAAATTGTCAAACTTGTCAACTTCTTGGGCGATTTGTCATTTGGAGATACTGAAGTACTCACATTGTGTGCTAGATTTCTTTGAAGTTCATGCTGAGAGTGACAAATAATGAAAACAAAGACACAGAGATTAATACATTATAGAATTGTATGGCATAGAACCTCAAAAGTAAGTTGTCTTAGAGCTGATGAAGTTAGCTTCCATCTAGTATGACAGCGAATGATTACATTGATGGAAATTGAACTTGATAACGTTTAGAATGAAGACAATCAGACAAACAACAAATCGTGGTTACACTGAGAGTGTGAAATCTAGAATAGAATCAAGTATAGAAAGCCGGACAAGATAATGATAATGATAATGATAATGATAATAATAATAATAATAATAATAATAATGATAATAATAATAATAATAGTAATAATAATAATAATAATACTAATACTAATACTAATACTAATAATAATAATAATTTGGCATTATACTGTATACTATTAGATACAGCGGAGCCATGTGGTGAAGAACATTAAAAGTAAAGAGAATAATCTTAAAATAGATTCGAAGCTTTAATTTATCTTTAAGAGTATCTAATCCAGGCAATGGATGCAGCAGTGATTACAGTTACAATGGTGCTAGGTAACCAATGTATTTCTCACAGAATTGGTGAGATATGACAGTATTTTGTTGCCCTATACACCAGAGGGGCACATACATTCTGGTAGGCCATACACTTACTTGCTATCTTGTCTTTTGTGTCCGCTTTCTACCATTGTGATTTCAAATTGTAAACACTTGAAGATGGGCAAAGAAAGAAAGAAATGGCCCATGATGACCATGACTCTCAGTGACGCTGCAAATTTAGTATCATTTAGCATCTGACATGTAGCCAGTAGACCACGTCAGATGTGTATCATATTACAGATCATGCATTACATGTATTGAGGCTCCGCAATAATGCATACATTAAAAAAATGGTTATTATTACAAGGCCGTTGTAATGCTCGCTGATGTGCGCTTGTGGTGTTGAAATGATGTAGCTAACTGACAATGTTTTCCTCAAGAAAAATACCCAATTTGTTCAATTTGTGGTCATAATCAAATAAACACGTTTGGATGCCTTGTTCTCGTTCCTGCCTACATTGGTTGAACCAATCTAGGATCTCTTTGCAGGCATTGTTGGCTATCTGTAGTTTTGCTCTCACACCTCTGCTGAATTCTCAGCATTCATTATCATCAGTCTCTTCATTAGTTACATCAAACAGATCAATATTTCATTTTAGATGTCTTTAAGATGTTGCTCAATTGAATGTTGGTTCTGTGACTCAGATTTCCTGGGTATCTTCAACTGTCAGCCTCAGAGGGGCATGCAAGTTTGCCTTCAAGCTCTTTCTTCATGGCTTCTTGACACGACATGATTTGACTTATCCTGTCAGGTACCAGGCCTCCATCCAAATTGTGGTATGACTGCCACTTAGTAAGGAAGGAAATACGTGGAGGGGAGGGCCCCACTTTTTTCCTTCGTTTTCCCCTCCCCTCACTTCCTTTTTTACCCCCCACCAGTCTCTCCTTTAGCACACGTCCAAAATGGCACCCAATCGAGTAGTACTGGGTAACTCCTGATTGTTTCACCCTCCAAACAAAACCATCAACTATGCAGGCTAGCACTATAGCAGCACTCTTTGTTCTGCTAGATGCATACTGCTTGACAATCTCACTGTCTAGTAGAATTGTCCTAAACAGGGGTCCTAGGTGGTCCAAAGTGGTGATGGGAAGATTGTGTTGAATGAAAAAGTTTGTTGTCAAAAATTCTACTCTCGTAACTGCCATTTCGCAGCTCTAAATATAACGATGAGGTATTTTTCCTTTCTTAAGGCAGGAAGAATCCAATTATTTTGCTTCATTTTCAACACTTGCACTTTCCACCATTTTGTCAAGCTTCACATGTGCCCACTTTTAATCAATTGTCATCAATTGTTATTGAATTTCATATGTTTCAAAATTTGTCTTTTGAATGTTGCAATCTTCATGATGACAAGGTTATGAAACTAGTTCCTCTTAAAGACTATTCTAATCTTACATGCCCAGGGAAAGAATTCTTAAAGCCAATACTGAATTGGAATTAAAATTCTGGGTAACAGTTAGGAAGGGATATATAAAATGACAACACAGATTTGTACACTACTTGTTGTATGTATCACACAACTAACATAGTTTAGAGTTCCTACAAATTAAAAATATTTGCCAAAAAATAGTTTAATTAATACCATCATTTTTAAATTTCTCATTCTCTGCCACACACCTCACTTTTGCCAAACTTAATTTATTCAAAGGAATAAAATATATTCTGAGACCACAATTTGTGAAAAAAGTCAATAAAGGTCGACCAGATACAAAGTTAAGCCTAATCACTAGGGGGTGGTGTAAACTCCCTGGGAGGCAAATTGCTACAATACTGGATCTGTTTAATAACAATTGAAGCTCTTTTTCAACCTTGGTCGTTATGTTTCACATGATTTCACTTTTCACACAATGTTGATTATGCCATGGAGCTCTTGTGTTTTTTCAACCATTGGATCTTTGGTCAGACTGGCACAACCACTTGCTCTTTCAATTTCACACAAAAAATAGAGATCGAGGCACTTCCTCTGGCTACACTCAATGGGTGTGGGAGATTTTTACATTCTGGTCTAAAGATGGTATCAATTGTTGTCTGTTTGAGTCGCTTTGGCTTTGGTGGATCAGTTTTGTGTAAAGGCTTCACTCATATTCCTTCTTAGTGGACAGTAGTTGCTCGCTGTTGCAGCTCTGAGCACAAGGCAAGTCATGGGGCTAAGTCTCACAGCTTTGGAGATGAAGACAAAGTTCTCTGTCATCTTTGACAAGGCATTTTTCTGTTGCAATGCAGGGAAACCCATCAAATACTGCGAAGGGCTGAAGTCCACTCCGCAAAACAACTTGCAAGTATCCGTTGTAGATCTCAATGTAGCTGAAAGCAAGAAATGATTTTAAAAGTAGAAGCTTTAAAAATAGTCTGGAAGGGTTTCAAAACTCAATCTGCAGTTGAAGTTCGGCACAAATGCTAGATTCAACATACCTGTCAAAACTTCCTGTCATCTGAACGCTGGCAGTGAGAGCTTTATGCAGCCAACATGAGACGTCTATCACTGCTTTCTGCCCTTTAAAATGCGTCAGCAAGACTTGAGATATGTTATCTTTTAAAAACGGTAAAACAATTAATACCCATAATTTTCGAGGAAACGTCGAATGAATAGAAGATACATCAGTGGTTTGACATGACCGTACGCATGCAACTTCGATTGAGCATGACCTATTCACTGACGCAGAGATGTTTACTCGCTGACAGCCAGATGTAAATGAAGCCCTTCTGGCATTTTTCGCCCACATGTCCCCTAGTGCTTTGCAGTTGTAGCGCAAGTGGGACTAAGCCGTATGTCTGAACATAACATTTATATATCGGAGAGCCTCACGAAACGTAACAGGGATCTGTTCAATGACTGTTTGAAGGCCAGAAAAGATATCAATCATAAATTTGCTTGGACACAGGGAGGAAAGATTTTCATGAGGAAGGATGATAGATCTACTGCCATTCACATCAAGACAGTGGGAGTACTTCAGCGTTTATATGCAAGAGCTGGAGTTGTATTCCCTGCCAGGCCAACTGCTGCTGCTACTGCTACATAGGAATGCAGATATTACCTGGAGTTACACCACTATAAGTGAAAGAAGATAAGTGTCCTAAATGTCTAAAAGCAGTGAATGGCAACATGAGAGCAATACAGTGTGACAATTGCAATTTTTGGTTTCATCTCAAATGATCTCTATTGTCAGTTAAACAATATAATCATTATTCTGAAACTGCTGAGCTCTGGCTATGTAGACAGTGTCCCAGTACTGTTTTTCCTTTTGGAAATTTAAGTACATCTGAATTAATTAAGTTGTCATTTAATTCAAATACTGATTGTTTGTGCTCTAAACAAATTTCTATACTTAGGCTTGACTCATTACCTTGTCTTGAGGTCTGTGATAATCTAAGAAATATCCCTAGCTTGAATGATATAGATTCTGATCATTGTTTACCGTCCCTTACAAATTTTAAGTACTATTCCATTCACGATTTTCACTCCAACAATGATGTTCAAGACCTTTTTCACTCTCAACAATCACTTTCGACTCTGCATTGGAACATTAGAAGTCTCTCTGGCAATATTGATCACCTAAGGCAATTATTATTTGATCTAAATCATTCTTTTTCACTAATTGGTATTTCTGAGACTAAACTTATTAGTAACAGAGAAAATATTATTAATATTAATATGGATGGATACAATTTCATTTCTCAGCCTTGTCTCTCAAATGCTGGTGGGGTAGGCCTTTATGTTAAACAAAATATGTCATATACTAAAATAGAAAATCTCACAACTTCAACACCAGATTTTGAGGGTTTATGGATTGAACTAGATAATAACAGGCAGCGGAATGTTGTTTGTGGAGTAATTTACAGACACCCCTCTGGTAATATTGAAGATTTCCTAGATTATTTACATAATGCAATTGAATCTATCTATAATAGTAATAAATGTTGTATTATTCTAGGAGATTTTAATTTAAACCTTCTGAACTTTGAATCTCATCCACCGACCGAAACATTTCTCAATAGTCTAAGTACATATTTTTTCCATCCACAAATCCTTAAGCCAACTAGAATTACACACCATTCTGCCACTTTGATTGACAATATTTTTCTGAATTCTGCTGAACACATCTCTTTAAGTGGTAATATTTTATATGACATTTCAGATCACTTGCCAAATTTCCTCATTATAAACAAATTTAGCTCTCTTCCTTCTCATATGAAGTTTTTTAAGAGAGATTATTCCAAGTTTAATCAACAGCTATTTGTAAATGACATTTCCTCTGTTGACTGGACAACCGTTCTTCCACAAAGTAATGATGTTGATGATATTTTTGAAGCTTTTTATTCTAAACTAAATAGGATTGTTAATGTACATGCCCCACTTAGACAACTTTCTAACAGAGAAGTGAAGTTAAATGCTAAACCTTGGATCACTAAAGGCATAAGATTATCAATAAGAAAGAAAAATAAGTTTTATGAAAAATTCATAAAGACTAGACAAAAATATTATGAATCCATGTATAAATCATATCGTAATAAATTAAGTAATTTAATTAAAGCAAGTAAGAAGAAATATTATACTGATTATTTTCATACTAATGCAAAAAACATTAAAAATATATGGAAAGGAATAAAATAAATTATTACCCTAAAACCACGCACTGTAAATATGCCTACTAGAATTGTAACAGATAAATCTATACTGACTGATGCTAAAAGCATTGCCAATGCCTTTAATGATTTCTTTTCCAGTGTCGGAAATCAGCTTGCTAGCTCTATATCACCAGTTGCAAAA
>JAOBYG010614380.1:0-14702 GCA_025403545.1 Epizoanthus stellaris | reverse complement strand
CCCGATGACAACTGATCTTGTATCACAGCAACTCTATCGCATTCACCATACCATACTGTGATTTGAAAACTGAGAGCGCCCTCAATAAATGGGCTAAGTGTTGTGTGTGTGGTGGTATTCAAATGTGCAAGCGAAAGGAGGCCCCTGGGCCCCTCCCTAAATCCGCCCCTGCCAAGGTATGCTAAGTGACCCTAATTTCACGGCCCGATGTACGTCCTCAATTCTTGTCTTTTTGAACAAAAAACTAAGCATGTGCTCAAAAATTACCTTCTTTCACAAAATTGATTTTTTTGCCTGTGGATGTTAGCCTCGTAATTTAAGGTGATTCTTCAAGTCGTATTTGACCTCCATTAAAGTTATTGACTTTTGACCAAAATGAAATGAAAACGAAATACCTGGAACCAGTAAGTTCGTATTTATCCATCTCAGGATACTCACCCTTCCTCTCTCTATCGTTGTTGTCAGCATCACCACCAGAGTCGCCTCTTGCTCCCACACCATCTGACACGGAAAGCAGAACACAATCAGTCCACTAGTCACTACATATGTGACTTCATTATAATCTTACTCCCACACCATCTGACACGGAAAGTAGAACACAATCAGTCCACTAGTCACTACATATGTGACTTCATTATATGGATGCGAGTGTCTTACTGGAAACTAAACCACTCGTAGAATCCATATTTCAAGCGCGTGAAGATATGGAAAATATGCCACTTGGGTCCCGGATATACACTGAGCACAAACTTCTCCGAGTTCCTCTGACGTTTTTTGATAAAATTGACGCTTGACGCTTACAAACACTTCCGAAGATTTCCTAGCACTTCGGAACATTTTCCGAATCGTCCCGAAGATTTTACGAAAACTTTTCAAAAATTTCCAAATATGTTCCTCGGGTAAATTGCGTTAATGAAGGTATTTTATTGTATTTCAGTACATTTTGGGGATAATTTAAAATTTTCCATACATTTGCTTCAATGACGGTTTCCCATACATCTGCTTGTATTTTGAAGGCTTCCCATACATTTGCATACAACACCATCCCATAGCTTGGGCTACCTGTGATGAAACTACTGCCGATACTCATTGCTGATTGCTTGTCTACTTGTTTCTGTTGTGATCAGACAATACTGCAAGAAGTACGGATAATAACTTCGAGAATCAAATGGCGCAAAAGGTAACACAAAAGGTAAGGACCTATAAGTTCAGGACAGAACAGAAATGCTCGCCCTTAGCTCTGATGGGGGTGGGGTGGGGTATCCACAATTCTCTTCCTGTTGGAGGAGACCACAGGACCTTTCCTGGTGAGACGTCGAATGATACACTTTTTGCACAAATCTCAAGTTTATTTTACTTTGTAAATTACCCCCAAACTAATAAGCTTGTTGTTAAGACAGAAAATCCAAGGACATTCGAGTATCCCTCAATTTTCACGAGCTTCCAAGGCTTTAAATGTTTTGTTTTCAAATTCAAATACCTTCGAATACTGTGGGAACCCTCACAAGTTATAACTGGATGATAATATTAACTAATGTTTTCATGTATCTAATATCAATACTAGGCGCAACAAACACCGTCAGCGGATGCTTAACAACCATAAATAAAATCAACACTACAACTAACCTGCCAGAAATCTCCACAAGTTTTTTCCAAAGGTCCTTGGGCAGCAATGTATCTGTTTAGATGCCCTTTCGACGTGATTTCCATCTAAAACACAAAAAACAAACGTTAAAAAAGCCGCAGCCGAAGATACATTTGTGACAACACTTTGCATGTTTTTGCCATCAGTTAACAAGATAGGAAGCATATCAGTCAGAATCGGTTACCATAGCAACCATTAATCAGGTCAACAGCACCCCTGGCCCTTGTCTTGAATTGTAACATCTTCAGAGATCCAAAGGAAATTCACCTTTACTCTCTCTCAAGGGATTGCCCCCGGGTCTCCGATGGAATAGTATTAATGCAGAAAATCAATTATTACTTACAGTGACGTAATTCGCGTTGATGTAATCACTCCTACTCTTGTACAACTTGACACGCGTGTCGTCATCTGGAAGGAAATCATAAATTCGCGTAGTTTGGGGTTTTAAAGTTCAATATAAAAATGTATGGTACGGCATAATATTAAGTCTATAATTAAACCAAGTAATATCAATTTTAGGTGTTCACAAATATCTGGGTCTGACTATCAAAGATATGCTACAGTAAGTTTAAACTAACTGTGGTTACTAACGTATTAATACGTATAACTTCCTAAAATTGAGTATTAGTTAACATAGCTTGAACCTGGTAATCGTAGTAGTTTATCAAGGGCAGAAAAAGGGGAAGAAAAAGGATGGATAGAAAGAGGAAATTCATTTTTTATTGTGTGAAATAAGTGACTGTCTAAACGTGTAGATTACAATATGTCTGCCCCTAGTTTTGAATATCAAAACCTAAAATTATTTATCTGGCGTTTCATCGAGAATGAAGGCCCAAACATGTGACCAAAATACGACAATCCATTGGCTTTTGCTATCCTGACTAATTAATGAGTCCGAATCTTCTCATCATGCAAACACACTGGATATGTGATGAAAACTGGCTCGGGTTATTAATCCAGAAATATTTACCCAATACTAAGCCTAAACAACACTTACATGGAAGAATATCACGATATCTGTTTTTGGGCAGGTTCTCGGGTTTTCTTGCATTTTCACAGCTCATTCCGGGCTTTTTCCTATATAGTTCCTGAAGGAAAGGGATGAAGCGAATAATTAATTTGGATACTGATAATATTAATACCATATCTAGAATGTCAGTATTAAAAGCTATGCATAAACATACACAGACATTTCTCACCCTAACTTTCCCACAACCACTTTTTCTTTATGTTCTCGTTTGCACAAAAATAAATTGGCTTAACAGGGCTTTGTTTGACCATCAGCCACATGAATACAGCACTGACTGGCAACAGGGAGCTTTAGCAGCCACAGGGTTCCCACTCATTTGGAAGAAAAAATTCCCTGACTTTTCTCTGACTAAAATAGTATTTTCACTGACCTGTACACGAAGTAAATTCCGAAATACCTTCTACATGTCAATTGAAAACTGCAAATTTTGTTGGAAGAAAACATTGCCACAGCCAAAACAATAAATTATGTAAATCCTGAAAATAAAATTCCCTGTCTTTTCACTGACTTGAGCAAAAAAATTAGGATTTCCCTGACCAAACACAGAATTCCCTGACAATTCCCTGACCTTGAAAAAATATATTGTTCACTGACTTTTCCATGACCGTGGGAACCCTGATCCAGGATGTAAACTTCTGCGACGACAGCTCACGAAATTTTCCTTTCTATCACCCTTTTCGTTTATTTAATTTTCTATTCGCGTCTTACTGTTTTTATATGACGTTTACAAATTCTCCAGTTTCGCACTGATCACAATGCATCCTGATTCTGGGGTAGTTGTCCATTTCATATTTTATTCATATCTCCTGGGAAACCAATAGTAGTGTATAGTGCATGGAATTATCCGGATTTTCCTGGAGGAATCTGGAGTAAGTCATTTACATAAAATCTGGAGTAATCTGGAGAAATAAATTATATTAGGGCGCAATCTCATTTCCATAATGTATATAAATATCAATGAAATAGGGTGCAGTCTGGTTTGAATAACCTGTTAAACTAGTTTATTTGTTCCATATACATTCTGGTTCCTCCAGGAAAATCCCGATAATTCCATGCACTATATACTACTACCACTGCTTACCATTTCTCAGTGTACAGAAAAAATAAGCAATAGCAGGAACAGTAAAACAAATCATGAAACAAAATGTATGTTAATTTATACGTCCACGTTGTGTGAACAACACAACCTCGGATGTTCTCAGTTTTTGTATGCTCTAACCAAGCCTGTTCTTTGTGCCATTCTAGTTGAGGTCACCGTCCAGGTTACTAAAATCTCTGTTTTTGTCCTCTCCTTTTTCCCTGTAAGAAAATCCGACTTTCCACAAGGGATTCATTCCTTGAAAACTATTGTAGAACAAGTTACGTCACAATGTAGCGTTTGAGAAGCATTTACTATTCAAGTTGGCAGATCCTGAAGTCAAATTAGATTCTACTGAAGACCAAAGGATACCCAAGGTGTCAGAGGAAACACTTGCTACGGCCTCCATTCTTCTACTAGAGCGAGTATTTCCTCTGGTACCCATGGCAGCCAACGTAAACAACTCTTTCGTAAAAGCTTCTACAGAATTTCAATGTAATCAAACTTTATTAGGATGAATGGGTAGGGAGTTCTTGGGCACAAATCCCGATAAACTGGTAAAAACGTCTAATCTCCCTTAAAATACTCTTACCTGAAAATAAATTAGAAGATCCCCGCTTTCCAAGTTCTGAAACCAAAAATAAATAAACAGTTATTAAACTTGTAGGGTACATCAGTCAGAGTACGCAAAGGATAGGTACGGGTGTTGAGTGTTTTCACTTTGGAGAAATAAAGCCAATAAACTCTTCACTTGTACAACAGACTTTGTAATTTCTGTGGTAATCGTGCTGTTGCAATTCATTTGGAATTAGAAAAAGTACTTGCAAGAAGAACAGCAGAAGATGTACTATCCAACTTAAAAGTGTCTTTAAAAACACTTTTAAAGATGTTAAAACATCCTAATGGGAGAGGGGTGGAGTAAAGAGTAGTCGCCCAAACCATCCAGTGCACGTATACTGGCAAGATTGTGACGTGAGGAATTACTGTACTGAACACAAAATGTCAGCTCCATTAAATGGCAAATGCGTAAAATAATAAAACAACACAGCAGCATATATACCATAATAATAATAATAATAATAATAATAATAATAAACTTTATTAGGCACAGAGTTAAAAAAGTTAACACTTATTTCCATTGAAGCTGTGCAATAATAAAAAATATTAGATGCTAGAAACACTAACTACAGTTTAAATCGAAAGAGATTAGGTTCAACCAAGATCAAAACGGAGACAGAACTCAAAAATGGGGTCAACAGGTGGGAGATTCAACCTTTTGTTTAAGATTCTGTTGGAAAATTTCCCCGTCCTCAGAGTTAGCCAAGCAACTCTCGCACGAGATACGGTTCACCAAGACTTCGTTCCGCCAAGTTTGCGTGTTTGAAATTCCGCAAGTCACCCGTAACAGTAGGGATCAACTGTCTGTACTTTATTGACAGTCGATCAACACCAATCAAGCCCCGAATCAAGTTATCAAAAGGCACCAAGATTTAGCGCAAACGATCTTGGCAAGGAACTCATCGACCCGCCATGAAATTTAGTACTTTTGCTTCTGTATTTGGCTGTCTTGGAGTTGGAGTGGTTTTCTTTTCTCCATGCTGCGCACGGTGGCTCAATGGGAGTGATTCTACCGGTAAGCTTATTGTTTTCTTCTTAGGAAGTGCGCTAGTCATTTCCCCCCCTCGTGATTAAGTTCCACGTTGCACCTATTTGAAACAGCTGTAAAAACCAAAAGGATATCCTTGTGTTTTTATTGCAACCTCTTATAAGTTTAACCACAATATCAAGTACTACACTGTAATGGTATAAAATGTTGAATCGTTCATATATATAAGATCCAACATGAAGAAGAATAACTATTATTATTTGTTTTGTTTTGATTACTGGGCCAATCCCTCCCCATGTGTAATGCGTTTTGGTTAGTTCTGTTTTCCATAAGGAAGAAGGTATTTTGATATGGTTTTCCGGCTTTGTTCAAGCCTCAGAGGCCACGTAAATTCGCACACCGACACTGACCCCTGCCATATCGTTCCGTATAGTAACATGTGATAGCTTTTCCTGTCATAATTGGAGTTCTTTGCTTTGAATGCAGGCTATTAAAGGATCTTGACTCTTTCATTCAGTTTACACATGCAAAACACTGCGATCTGGTTACTGTCTTCTACAACCTGCTCAAGTTTGTCTTTGTATTAAGTTCCCAGGTTTCTTACCTCTATTCTTAGACAAAACAGTGGGATATGTTTAGATATTTGCTAGGGTTTTTCTTGCTACAATACGCTGTATATAGTCTGAGTTGGAATATTTTGGAGTTAATCGCCGAGGTGAGTCTTTGTACGGCTTAGCACGATGACAGCTATTTTTCCGCAAATGATTTTGTTTTATCTTCCTATTTTCTTTTCGGATGCTGTTTATTTTCTTATATCGTCTCTGTATTGAGACAGAGAATATTAACAGGCAATCATCAGGTAATGACAAGAAACAAGGCGCTTGGAGATTCGGCTGGAGTAAAATGGTAGAATAGGCTTACGATTTATGATATGCGACTCGGTATACGTCATATCTCACCATGTTCGTGCCAGTTTCTAGAATATCTTCTCCTAAGATTTAATTTTTTTTATTCTCGTTGTTTCTTTTTTTTAATTACTAGAAGAATGCCTTTCAGCAAATTCTTTAACAGATTGTCTAATATTGGACGTATTAATCCAAGTGCTCAGACAACACGCTTGCCCTTGGGCCTTCGGACCGCTCTTCTGGTACACAGCTGTGTCTTATCCACATTCAACATCGAACCTGAAATTAATTAAATGGATTAATTAGAGGCACAGGCTACTAATGGTTGAAGGTTTATCTAATATATTTTTATTTCGTTATTGGGTAGAACTGTTTATATACGCTGGATATCTATTTTTATAAGACCATACGTTTGTAATCATTCGTCACAGTTCTATTGGAGCCGGCCGATGATCCGGATTTAACGTTGATTGCCGCAGACTGTAAAACATCGCCAGATGTTAGTAAAGTGTTTTGATGCTATCTTGCGGTAATGAGCATCCCTGGACAATATGATTGCGCTCTAATTTATTTTTCACCTGCTTTTACTGGAATTATTTCAAGAGTAAATAACAATTTATTCTGAAAAACTCTAACGTCTGTTCTTAACAAACGTGATAGTAAAAGCATACTCTATAAAATCTCTTGAAAGCGTGTATTGGTTGAAGAATAAACGAAGTCAGCCGCAATCAGACGTTTCAATGTCATCCATTCAATATGTGTTTTTTACCAAATATTATGTTTGTATGCAGCCCTTTGTTTCACCATTTTGTTCAAAAGTATGTGCCAATTCTCAGTAAAATCTTTCAAACGGACGATGTTTTCATTGGTCGTAGCTGGTGTTGATGAAAATAGTTGCTCTTTCTTGTATAATATTACTAAGTTTCTAAGCAGAGTTACCTTCGTTGTTTCTAAAATGTAACTGGATATCTAACTAGGAACAAATAATGCAAATATTAAAGTGTGACACCACATATCCATCGATGGTAGACATGACATTGCACCAGCCTGAAGCGTGGTGGTGTTGTGTATCTGAAAATAATCTGAAAATCCGAATCTTTGTTGCATAGCGTGCTTTCATTTATTTAATCATTCTAGATTTCCTTTCGATACTTGGAAAGAAACTACATGATTGATAACAACCGACTTTTCCGAAATGATTATTGAGCTAGATTTAATTTTAATAGCAGATTATTCTTTGATGTATCACCATTAAGTACTTCAATTGATTTGTCAGTATGATTTTTAAAATTGTATAACATGCTATACACTAGCTACAACAACATTTTTGTATAGAGCTCCGCCCTGGGGTTAAGGTGATGAATCACGTACCGTAGATTTCGGTTGTATCAGTATTTGTAACTATCAATAGTATCAATGAATATCAAGAATCGTTCGCTCGTGTATGTGTGTGTGTGTATGTGTGTATGTATGTCTGTATGTATGTATGTATGCATGTATGTGTGTGTGGTGTGTGTGTGTGTGTGAGGTGGAAGGTAGGAATTCGGGAGAAGACAGAGGGAGGAAGGACGGCAAATGCAAGACCTAGTTCGGGTTGCTGGAGTAGCCGGTAGCTTTGTCACCCCAAGGTCGTGAGCTCGATTGGTTAGCTGCATAATGGCAAAAGAGAGAAATAGATAAGCTAAGTACATCTTCGGTTTCAATGAGCAATGTAGGGTGTAGTGCCTTCTGTGCGTTACATTACATAATTACTTTAACCTCCGTCTTGATCGTGTATGGAATTGACCTCTATCTTACTGGCAAGATATTCACCGTTACTTTTATCTTTACTTTACTATTCCTTGACTTTGGTCTTGACCTTTATCCTTACCTCAACTTTTATCTTACTTTTACCTATACCTTTACCTTCAGCTCCAGCATCACCTTTACATATACCATTAGACGTTAGCCTTCATATTCCCCTTTACCTTTACTTTTATCTTTGACCTTTACCTTCGCTCCAGCTACACCTTTACCTTAGCGTTCACCTCCATCTTTACCTTTACATTTAACTTTAACTTTGCCCTTTCCTTCACATTTACCTTTACCCTTTACCATTACCATTACTATTACCTTCATTTTACTTTTACGTTTCCCTTTCACTTTACATTCACCTTTTCCTTCATCATTTCCTTCACCGTTACCTTTACCTTCAGCTCCAGCATCACCTTTGCATGTACCTTTACGTTAGCCTTCATTTTTCCTTTTATCTTTATCTTTACCTTTACCTTTACCTTTACCTTCACCTCCATCTTTACCTTTACCTTTAACTTTACTTTTACCTTTTCCTTCACCTTTACCTTTACTCTTACCATTACCATTACCTTCATTTTTACGTTTACATTTACGTTTCCCTTTACTTTTACATTCACCTTTTCCTTCACTTTTACCTTCACATTTATCCATATCTTTCCTTTACCTATATCCTTAACTTGACCTTGAGTTTGACCTTGACCCTGAATGTGAACTTGATCTTTACTTTCGCCCTTACCCTCAACCCTTACCCTTACCTATATCTCACTCTTTTCCTTACCCGTTTACCTTCAGCGTTACCACTACCTTTACCTTCACTTTTCCTTTATCTTTATCTCTGTACCTATTAAATTAACGGATTTGGATAATCAAACGACTCTCTATATACAGGTTTTATGCACTTGTTGCAACATTACTTCAAAAAAGGAATCCAGTTTCAAACAAGTCTGTAAGATGAGCCAAGTAGGCGATACCTGTGACTGCGGAGTGTTAACAAAAGCCCATATAGACAGTATACATAAAAGATCTTTGGACAAAACTGAATCAATTATTGAAAAAAAAAGTATCAATTTGTTAAAACTAAATCGTGTTATAAGGGGATGACAAAGAAACCGCTTGAGGTCATGTTGTTAGTCAATTCTGGCTTCGAATACGTTCATTGCAAGTTTCGTCTTGCTATAGAACCACATGACTAGTTTGACAGCTAAGCAGTTTATCAACCCTCTAAACTGGAAGTGTAATTGAGTTACATCTTTGCAATATCCCGTTTCTGCTAGCGCTATCTTTTTATGTGTTTAAAAAGTGGTCTACAGGTCTAAATATCACTTAAATTGGTGTATTAATGCAATTACCCATAAATATTTGGCCGTTCAGCCAGTTGACTGGCCTTTACTCTTTACTATACATACCAAATAAATAAATAAATAAATAAATAAATATACTCAGGGGCGGATCTAGGAATTTGAAAGGGGGAGCACCATCGAAATAAGAAAAAAACGAGCGCCAAAGGCGCAAGTTTCTAGGTGGGTCCGGGCGCATGCTCCCCCGGGAAATTTTTTAAGATTAGGCCATCTAAAATGGCATTTCCTGCGATTTGAGTGTATTAATTTTTTGCTTTAGACAGTAAAACCGTCCATAAAAAAATATGGCTTGGACTGACAAGGGGGGGACACCGGTTCCCCTTGCCCCTCCCCTAGATCCGCCACTGATACTGTGTTGAACGTGGATATAGGATACACACTCAGCTGATCAGCTAATTTCCAGGTGGTCCACCAAATGATGAAATAATAACAAATGAAATTAAAGTGGTTAAAATACTCAACTGGCAGGAGGCGCTCCAGCTGGCTATTTTAGTATTTACAAATGTGGCCCTGAGCAGGGCTTGAAATTAACTCGGGATCACTGCGTCCAAACACAGGACAGAGTTGTGACTAGGCTCGAACTCGGGCTCCCGGGCACAAGCACCAAATCACTATGCCACACTGCCTCCACTATTGGCTGATCGGTTCTTCATTGACGTAGATATATATCGATTATTTGCTTATGAGGCAACAAAGTTGTTTAGGTAAATATCTGCGAGCCTTTTTATTTCCAAAATCTGCAAGCGAGAAATAGTTCCATCAGTATTGGTATCTTTATAATACATTTAATCAGTTTAATATCTTTCCTTCTTTATCAAAACAAGGACAATAAAAGTTGGCGTTTTGACAGTAATATGTTTTGGCGTTTGCTGGCTTTTTGGATCGAAATTAAGCACAGTATTTGGTCTATTCATCCAATTAACAGTAAAGGAAAATCTTATTAAAGTTTTAAACAGTTTCAACTCATTAGCACTTGACTGATAACCCCCGGCGTTTCGTTTGTTTTGATAATATTTACTCATACGATTTACTTCCATACTCGGAAGTCCTTAAATACTCATGAGCTTAAATCGTAGTACAATTTCCGATGTAGAGTAAAGCTTTATCTGACAGCTCAAGGAGACTGTTCTTTCCGATCTAAGACTGAAAGTAAAAAGCTATGTAACTATGAAGCTAGTACAAATACTATTACCAGAATTTGGGATGCAGGTACTCGATAATAACCTATAAAGTTCGTCTTACCAATATTTTGACTTACCTTCGATTAAAACGGTTGAAAAAAATTAAAAAGTGAAGAACGAAAAGAAGTTTACTTGACTTATTGATGTAAACCTATAAAGCATTTGAGTATTCCAAACTTTAAGAATTGTTCTTCACATGTACGGATGTTGTTGAGGTTTGGTTTTCAGTTCTATATAGTAGATATTTCCAATACTATTACCCAACGTCCAACTTTCTATTTTGTTTCCCTGACACTGGTAGGTTCTAATAAGTTTTAAGATGATACAAATGCCGTCACATGAGCTTAAACATATTTGTGGTTGCAAATACCAATGCCATGAAACTATTGAACATACAAGTAATCCGATAAAGGAAAGGGCTGTATGGTAATAATTTCAGTTTATTTACCAGTTAACAATTTAGAGTAGTCTGTGAACATATTTTCAAAGTGCGAGGAAGGGAGAATAAAGAGAATGTTAATGCTCTGTGGAGACGGAAGAAGTGCCCGCGAAGAAGTGCTATAAACAGTTGCATATGACAAGAAGATGGTAGTCGATATTATAGCTTTTCTAAATCCAACGACTTGCAACTGCTTTTCTATTTATAGCCCATTGGAGGTCAGTATTTTCTAAGATGACGTTGCAATCCACAGTTTTCTGACAACAAACGCCCGGAGAGCGTCGCTATGCATAAGGTATGAAGATGATCTAGATCACAGATTTCAATCCAGTATTCTTTAATGTGATGTTACGGCATTGTTGCGCTGAACATCGACATAGGCATAGCATAACGTGACGAGCTATAGACGAGTCGGTAATAGATCTTTATCCTGCAACTTGGTGGTCTAAAGATTTTCATTTAAGTCACCATGCATAAGAAATTATCACCAAAGATCGACATTGGAATGTTTATGTATGGTATTGATTTCTTATCAACCATCGAAAGGAGTTTTTATAGAACCTTTATACTAGATCTCATCATATCGTTCTTTGAGGACCAGTCAGATCACCTTTTCGCATTGTGTATTGATTATTGGACAATATTGAAACAAAGCTGATGGGAAAAATAATAATAGTAGGGCATGTCACTTTATCAGTATATGGAATACGAGGAAAGTAAATTAGATGCATGTAGATGTACTGATGTAGCCTACTCAAATGGTCGCAAATGCCGACTGTCGGAGAACTTCAATTGTTCATCAAAATCTACAGATCTCCAAACGGTTCCTTGTTTTTATAGGCTGCATGTGACATGTCTTTCAACTGAAAACTAACTTTTTCTGATTCCTCCCTTTTTCTCAAAGTGAAAGTGACCTCCACTGCACTAGCTGCACTGACTAACCTTTCACTGCTGTAACGTTTTCGTTGTGTTGCCGTAAAATGTGTGGTCATGTATGTACATATGTACTTTCCTAATTTACTTTCCTCGTATTCCATATACTGATAAAGTGACAATGACATGCCCTACTATTATTACTTTTTCCATTAGCTTTGTTTCACAAATCGCGGCTGCTTTTATCAATTTCGTTTAACTCTGGCTTCGTTTAGTTGCAGTTTATTCCTTGCGAAAGGACGAGAAACAGTTGTTAGGGATAAATACCGGTAAATCTGTCACGTACCAAATCATGTTTTTCATTGTTAATAATCTGTCATCAAATGTTTATTTATGTAATTCCTCTTCTTTATGTGTGCCTATATTGAACATGTAATGATGTATACAGTAGCTTGCATGATAGTTTTTAGCAAGCCATTTCACTGGTTTGTTCTCACAGAATGTATGACAAGCAAGATCAGTCATTTGTAATAGCCTAAGACAGTAGTAGTCATAGATTTTTGTCGGATAAAACCTATTATAAACTGATCCGCCTAAGAGCGTGCAAAGGTCTTTAACATTATACCGTTTCTTATCAGATAAACCATTAGGGCAGCCAGCACAACCCAGAACTATCTATGCAATGCTAACTACAGATCGTTCAATGTTGCATGGTTGAATTGGTTGGCCCTCTGGCTAGCTATGGAGCTAAGCTTTTTTTAACTACATGGGACGGGGCCTTTAAGCCCCTACACCCCTTTGGGATCCTCTGTAATGCCTGTGTTTCCTTTTGTCAAAATTTTACGCTATATTTTGAAGACCAAATAAAGAATTTCTTGACGGGCCAAAAACGAAGAAATCGATCTCAACATGCGTGGGAGTTTTGGCTATCATTTGAATCAATTAACGCATCTCGATTTCACCTGTTTTATTTTTCACATGATAAGTAAGCTCTCTCCGTTTTAATATCTTGATGTTGTCACTTTAGCTTAGTTTCGTGTTTCTCAAATTAAACAACTTTACTTTTGTACGTCGGCGAGAAGGCCACGCACTGACTAAGACTAGAGTTCGAGTTGACAGCCAAAAACGCCCACCATTTATATGGAGAAAAACAGATCATATCAACCTTTAGTTGGTCTATATCAGTATTTTCACATACTTTAGTTATATTTATGAATCAAATATTAGCAGTACATCAATATGTTTAGGATTGGTTTTAGGTTTTTCAATTGATCAATACATTAAATAGAATATGCGTAACTTCCATCATCTACCTACAAAATTAGTTCAGATGGCCATGTTCAAGTTAAGTTATCTGGTGAGGTTCGCCAACGATACTGATAAGGAATTAAAAAAACTGAATTACCGAGCAATTATCAGAAAAAATTGTAGAGAAATTGTGCGCATGTGCATATCATTTTCCCCTTTCAATTTTTCCCCAAGCAATCTCGTTCCCGAACCCACGTTTTTATCTGGCCTGCGGCAGAAACGAAATGCACTGGGAGCTTCCACACGTCAGCGCATTGAAAAATCCGTGTACAACCGACAGGCGCTTGTCGTCCAAAAGTCGTTGGCTCGCTGACTTTTCCTGTGGATGCCCCCAGAGCCCTTCATTCCTCGCCGCAGGCCAGATGAAAACGCGGCATAGGCTCGGGAATGATATTGACCCCAAGCTATTTTTGTGTATTTTCGGTTACAAAGTTTGCTAACACGAAATGTTCGTGCGTGCAATCTCAACTGAGTCCACCCACGTAAATTGTAGACAAGGAAAATTATTCCTTAAGAGTTAAGTGTATCAAATATATCTTAGCACTGCCTCTGCCAAAAATTAAATCAATTAACTCTGAGATCTAATAGAACCGATAATAGGATTACATACCGGCCTATTACGAAAGAACGATTTAACAACACGTGTATCTGGTCTATGAGATTAAAGTGTTGACTGGTACCACAATTAGAAGGATAGCGTGTGTGGCTCGTCGCAACTAGGCAAGATGTCAAGTGCATCGATTATTAAAGAATGGGCAATAACGGTTGAAAAGAAGAAAAGCACTTACATTAGGTACATTACAACAACTGATTTATTTTATAATCTCTTCTTGGTACAATTTCTCTGCATGGCCTCTTCTTGTTGACTGTGAAACGCACGCAGGGGCTATTTGTTCTCAGCACCGAGCAGCTCAGTGAATATTTCAACGTTATTACTCACAGTGACAAGAGCAGTGCAGAAAATTTCCTTTGCCTGGACAAACACAACTTAAAGAAACGTGGTCATCAGTTTTACTCGGCTTTTAAAAGATTTATATAATTGTAAATAATTGGTACGGCACCTGCATGCATAATTTTATTTCATTAGTAAGAAAAACCCTCCTCAAATTTGAAATTTGCCTAACGGTTTGAGTAAAAAGGTACCCAGTGATCAGAATATATCTGTTGTTATGTGGACCAATAGAAGCCTTTATTAGTTTAGATTGTCCCTTCATTATATCGCTAATCGAGATACCTACTATCGCTGTTCACCATTTTAAAACGATTGTACTTCGGTACTTATTATACCTAATTATACCTAATAAGTATATACCAAACCAGCGAATAGTGCTTATCTTGCACGCTGATTGGTTAATCAACCTGTGAATATCGAGTGTTAGCATATAGCAAACCAGTGAATAGTGTTTTTCGCGCGATCTGATTGGTTCCCTATCTCGGAATATCCTGCATTAGCATATACCCAACCACTGAATAGTGTTTTTCGCG
>JAOBYG010613269.1:0-14705 GCA_025403545.1 Epizoanthus stellaris | reverse complement strand
CTCGTCCTGAGAACAGATACAAATACTAATGTTCTTGGTTTCTGTTATCCTTTTGACGCTATAGTATCTATGTTGTCAGTATACTATAGAAGAAAAGAGAATTCACATACGTTATTAGTAGTATATGTCTGGAATATGGCTCACTTCACTTACGTTCGGCGATCCATAATTCCAGACATATACTACTTACATTTCTAATATTTCTAATAATATTTTTAATAATTTATTTTCTAATATTTCAAATAATATTTTTAATAATTTATGTTTTTAATATTTCAAATAATATTTTTAATAATTTATGTTTTTAATATTTCAAATAATATTTTTAATGATTTATTTTTCCAATATCTTTTTGACGATTTTATTCCCAACATTTTTAAACGCATTTTTTTGGTCCTCTTTATTCCGGTTTCCACTTTCACTTGGACCATCCTTTTCTTTCTTCCTAATGAAGTTTTTTCATCGTTTACCATACCCTTAAGTTCGCTCTGTTCCACAACACAAGCCCTCGCTTATCAATTTTAAATTGTCCTGTGCAATCATAATGAACACACATTTCGAACCAAAATCCTAATATCCATATGGAACTGTTTTGATATTTCCATTTTTCATAATTTTCATGACTCTTTTGTCATAACCGAATTTGTAAGATTTCTCTTGGTATTTGTTTACTATTCCATCTGGTGTTCTTGTGATTTTTTGTTCGTTTACGAAAACTAGTTCTTCTCTTTCCTTTTCGATGATCTTTCTCGCATTGCTATGATTTAATATCATTCCATTTTCATGATTGATTCTAAAACCTTTGACGACACTTTTACAACTTCCATCACTTAACTCGAATGAATAATGTTTGGGACCACCAGAAAGAAATGTTCCAGTGATGTATTTTCCACCAAGTTCGTCTGTTAATTCTCCAAGCATATCACCAGTTTTCACTTCCTCTTCATCTGGACGATCAATGTAGATTATGCTATCTGTGTCAAAGTACAGAACTCTATCATCGAGCAAATCCAATTGTTCGTACAACATTAATCTGGCAGATGAAGTTGTGAAACATGCAATGAACATATTAGTATTGTATTGATCGTCCATGAACAAATCTTTCTTCTTGAAAGACATTTTTACCATGTTCTCATTTATGTAACAAATTGTGATATTTTCCAATTCATCGTTCAACAATATTTCGTAGAATTCTTTTAATTCCGACACGTATCTTGTTTGAGCCATATTATTTCTTTGTCCGAATTTTCCCCAAAGAGAGTTCAAGCATAATTTTGCTATTGCACGATACCCTTCATTAAACTCTAATTTTCCGAGATTGATTTTGAGGGAATCCTTTACTCTTTTCCTGAAATCATTTTCTTCTTCCAAATCTTTGAAGTTATATTTGCTCGTTTCCAATTTCAACTTCACAAATCTGTTCACATATCTTTTGAACAAATCTCGACTATTCTTCACAAAATGCCAGACTTCGTAAACTTCCAGTACTTCATATCCTTTCGATCTTGCCACATTCAATTCATCAGTTGTCCATGTTCCAATGAAACATCTCTCTTCATCTGAATGATCTCATTTTTTCGAACAGGTTGTCGCACATGCATTACACAATGGGAACATTAATTTCTCGTAAGTTTTCACTTTGACCTTCTTGGGCAGCACTAGATGAAATAATCTTCTTGGAGGAAGCACTTTACATTTTATCAAGCCATACCAATCCTCATCGAAGGTTTCCGGATTTCTTATTTTTGCGGGATATTTCTTGAAATATTGCACAGTTGGATAGAGCGAACAGAAATCGACATATCTGCCCTTTTCACCATCCTTGAATTTGTACTTCAAGTATGTCGCATTTGTTCTGCCACCAAAGAACGCATCCCGAGGATGAAGTGGTTCAATGATCTCGCGCTTGTATGTTGATTTGAACTTTTGGTATTCCTGGTCATTTTTCAGCCAACACCCATACACTTCGATCAATCGCAATCCCAATGATCTTATCTTCTCGTTCTTCTCATTTGTCCTTGCATGGAGAGAACCCATTTCCATTTGAGTTTTGTTGTTCAATATTTCATGGCGAAAACATCTCGGACAACCATGCCAATAACATCCTTGAAATTCATACACCGTTTTTGTTTCATGGCAATATCCATCAACCTTCAAATGTTCCCGGCCTTTCCGGAACACTTTCTCTCCACCATTTAACGCGTGCTGAATATTCACACCATCTTTCATTTCGCAATAATCCAACCATGTGATATTTTCCTTGCTGAACTTCTCGAATTGATGTGTTGGAGCAACAACAGCAATATTATTTTCTGGCATGTAATTGCTGCGATAGATTGCCATACATACTGAAGCGATTGTTGTGTATTGCAATGGATCAATGTTCTCCAATTTCAAGAACGACTCACGCAACTTCAACATACTTCTTCGCAAAATATCGACATCTGATCTGCAATATTCCAACAACTCCTTTTCCATATCGAAAACATAATTGCTTTCTTCGTGCTTGTTGTGCCATTCAATGATTTTTTCTCTGTCGGCACTGTTCATTTGATCATAACCATAGTACTTCTTGCTTGGGAGCCTTCCCACATATTTCTCATTGCATGGTTTGTTGAAATAGTGAGGAAAGTATCCCTTCTTTAATTCCGTCGATCCAAACGTTTTCGGAAATTGCGATAATGCTTGAGTGACGAAACTCAAACTATCGATGAATCTTATTTTCAAACCACCAATTTCCATCAAAATTATCTTCGCTCCATTGTAGATGCAATATGGTTTGACTCCCGATGAGACACACCATCGCAATATGAACGTGGCATCATATCCACGACTATTGTGTGCAATGAACGTGTAACCTCGGAATTCATTCGTTAACATGTTCTTGCAGAAATCATCGATGTTCTTGAACAGAAACTCATTTCCATTGAAGTCATGACAAACTGCAAGATTCACAATGTGCACTCCAGTATCTTGAGTACACTCGAAATCGTAGAACATATATTTTTCTGTGTAAGTTCTTGCTGTTGGACAACTCGAACATTCCGGATCGTGATCACATCGTCCACCTTTCAAGGTTACTCTCCTCATATGACACATGTGGGTTTTTGGATTGTAGTGTCCTTTGCAATTCTTGCATTCCTTGAAACCACACTTATGCCTATCGATGAATAGCTTCACGATTACCTTTTCGCAAGACTTGCATTTCGCTACTGATGGGCACACAGTGTCAATCTTGTTTGGAACGTTCGACCGATTCTTCAAATGATTCTCGAAACATGCTTTTCCGAAGAATCTTCTGTTGCACACATCGCAAGTTACCTAATCACCATGACGCTTTGCTGTTTTATCGAAGTATGCAAAACATGACAACCACTTCGATGGACATTTGTGTTTGTCTTTCTTGTCATACGTCTTCTTGCACGAATGACAATAGTAATTTACTTCTTTGAAACCAGCCATTGACTTTATCACATCAAAGTGATCCCGTTGTTTGTACAGATATATTCTCTTATCCGCTTCCTTGTTCGTTGTGAACGTTACCTCATTGGAGTGTTCGCTATCAACAATGTTAATCTCGATATTGAGGTACTTTGCGAACTTACTCACGTCTTCCAATGTATTTCCATGTTCTGATATTTCGACATTTGCATTATTGTGTAACTTTCTCGCTTCTTCCCCCTGTAGTTGCCTCGAACTACAGAACCCATTCTTAATTTGAGATCTCGTCCATTTGTCAGGATTGATAATTGCGAATGCAGTACATATTGCATGCTCTTGCAAGACAAATAGTGTCGGAATTCTTTATTTGCACAATGCTGCGCTTCTTGGCAACATTGTCTTCGAAGATTTTGGCATCTTCACACTTTGCACAATGATTTTCACATCAGTAAACCGGGAAATAAAATACTCTACTTGTTCCACCATTGCAGCCACAGCATATTTCAACACTTTCAACTTCTTGAAAGGTGTCGATATTGGATAGTTTTCCTTCTTCTCACTCACAATCATTACTCTGACAAGATCGTTGTTTTTCAAATCCCTTAGTTTCTTGGCTTTCATGATGATGTGTCTCATAACATCACTATCCTTGTCGATCCATTGCTGGCTGATAGTCTTTTCTGATAGGCTTTTCCAATGGTTTGGATCACCAACAGTAAACGTATCCTCAAAGAAGAAATCGTTTGGGGGAATGCTACTCACTAATCTGATATTGTATGGATTGAGGAACAACAACTTCTTGTCATCGAAGGGAAACACCTTTTCATCGGACTCCAAAGGGGGATCCTCACCCAATTTGTCATCTGACCCATTTGGATATCCATCGATAATTTGAGGATGGAATCTATCCATCGACTTCATGGCTTTTGCAAGGTTTGCAGATCTCTCCAATATCTTCGTCATCTCAGCACTCGACGTTTGAATTTTTCGTCCCATTCGTTTGGATTTCTCCATAACTGAAATCATTTTGTCTGTCGCCTTCTTCTGTTTTGCGACCTTCTTGAGTTTATCTTACTTCTGAGAGTACAAAGCTATCAACAGATCTCGATTTTTTCAATCCTAACAATTGCAAGAGTTCCTTCTTTGTCATTTTAAATTCTGTCGGAAGAGATTTCTTCAATACCTTGTTTAACATCCTTGTTCTTTCTTGTTTGAACTTCGTTAATCTTCTCTTTGAATCTTCGAGGGTCTTCGAGGTATTGTTCATAATATTACTCGATACAATCTTTCCACGTGATGGGGGGCTCGCAATCATGCTGTCCATCACACATCACTAATTTATGGCTCTCTCACGATGTCCCACTTGTTCAATATCCTTGATTGGAATCCAAGAATTGAACTTTTCGGAATATCCAGACCACTTGACCAAAGCTTGTTTGCCATCGTAACTAATTTTGAGAACTTTCTCTATTCGGAACATCGACTGTTCGACCTTCTGCATTTCCTCGGCATAAAATTTTCCCTTCACATCCTCTCTATTAAGATCCTTCACCTGATAAGTCACAGGATTCGTTGGTTTCACCTCGCTCACAATGAAAATTTCTTCCGTCCAATTAATGAGATATCCCTTGTGAAACGTTGATCTCTTCTTGGATAATCTAACCTTGTCTCCAACCTTCAACATCCTTCTCGTATCAATAATTTGTGATCCAAACAGGTTATCGATTGCTTCTTGTTCTCTCTCCTTCGATGACGCTTCTTCTGGTATCATGTGTATTGATCTGTGGAATGATGTATTGTATTGTTTCAACAAATCGGGGATGACATCGATGTAGTTCACCATATTATGTGCTGTGAGATATTTGAAAATCATGGATTTCATTGTTCTTATCCATCTTTCAGCGATCGTTGATTTCTCTTCATTGTACGTTGAATACAAAATTATTCCATGTCGCCGAAGAAACGATTTCATTTCCTTGTTGTAAAACTCGGTTCCTTTATCTGTCCAAATGAATTTGGGCTTCCGTTTGCTTGTTCTGAATATCTTCTTGAAGGCTTCAACAACAGTTTCACCCTTCTTGTTCTTCAAAGGAACAATCCATCCATACTTTGAAAGAACATCAATAACGAACAAGAGATACTTCACTCCCATGTTGGAAGCATGGAGTTTCTTTATATCACACAAATCGGCAGCCCAAATATCATCGATATGTCTTTCAAAGACATCTTCTCTTCTGAAACTTCCTCTTCACTGGTTTGTGCAATTCTTCACTCAATGCTTGCAATTCTTCCATACAATTACGACAAGAAAAATCACATCGAGCTTGGGTCTTGTCGACACATTGGACAATTACTCCTCTCGAAGAACCATCGCATGAAACATCTTGGATGCAAATTATGACCACATCTTGTTCGCTCAACTTCTTGTTCTTCACTCCCTTCAAAACAAATGTTACATTGAGCACCTTCATCCGAGGAATCGCTGAAACAACATCCCTCGAACAAATCTTTGAGGTCATCATCGTCATCAGTGGCTTCGAGTTCCTCGAGATCAGAGAAGCTTTCATCATCATCATCTTCAGCACTTTCGAGTTCAAGATCCGAGTCAGCACTTTCATACCTTGCAAATCCATGTATCAACTGATGGGTTATTGTTGGTTCCGATGTTCCTGTTTCAACTTCCGTTATGGATGTTACGTTTCCTTCAGCATTCAATTGACTCGATCTTCTCCAAACAACGTCATCGTTGAACCTCACATCAACAATTCTGTCAACGGATGACTTGGGAACATCATGGCGTACTACTGGGAATGTTGTTCCCTGCCTTTCGAAATAATTCACAAAGTTTTGCTTCACTTCAGCCAATTGTTCTTCCGAATAACAGTTCGGATCAATAATCACGGATGGATCTCTGGTCACCAACAATAATCCAATATCTTCATCAACACTTTCCCTGTTCGCAAGAGCTCTGACGAACTCATCGACGTTTTCGTAAGCAACTGGGCTTTCATTCTCCATCACCAATCTGGTTCGATCCTTCCTCGTGTACGTTCGTTCTCCATCAATCGAGTGCCTTCCTCGATACACGAAATGATCGATTCTTTCAACGATTGGACCAGATGGAATCCATTTGGTTCTCGTTGCACTTCCATCCTCGAATAGTTTCATTTCAACGATTGTTTCCTGCATTCCAATTGGGCGTTGACTGAAGCGAAGTTTGTAAGAAGCAACGAAGGGAAGTGGAATACCTTTTCGATAACAAAATTGAACCATTCGTTCCCTTATCTCTTGGAGACGATTTGCTGATTGCCAACCTTGAAATCGAATGAATGGTCCGTCAACATTTTCTGTAACATAGCACATTCCAAACAACATGTTTGGAGTTCCTCCATTGTTCAGATCTTGGATAAAGGATCTGAAATCGTAATTCGATATTCTTGTAACCTCAACACGATTAAAGCGAAACACATCTGAAACTGTATTGTCTTCCATATGACATACCCTCGATTCATTCCTTTAAGCCATTTTGCATTTTTCATCAAGGTCAAATACCCCTCTCCTAATCCCTTCGAGAATGCTCACATTCCATCATCCCAACACCATTGTTCAAAAGAGAACCTCGCATCATTTTCCCAATTTCCTCCTCTTCCTCTTCTTTGTTCCCAATCCCATTTGTCTCTTCTTGTTAATGATTGTTCTTGCCATCTTCCCCATCATCGGTCTGTCCGCTTTTGGAAGAGCATCGATCGAATCAACCATCTTTCGATCGCAACTATGTTTACATATGTCGCGATACGCGGCAATTTCATCGATCTTGTCGTGTGGTTTAACTCGCCATTCGGTTACAGCACCAGTCATTTTGTCATAAGTCAACTGTTTATCCAAAGGATTGTATGGTTCCAGATATTTGTAATTTCCAGGTGTCCATCCCATAATTCGGTTTTGGCAGCTTTCCAATCCATTTATGGATATCGATTCCTCTTCCCACCTTGTTACTGACAAATGTTGATTTATTTCCTGCACATGTGGCACAGGTTGATTTCATCACAAATTTTCATTGATCTTTCTGCCATTCTTTGTTCTCGAATAACTTTCACTTCCTGGAACCGATTCAGTCTTCTTTCTCTCTCTCACACAATAAGTCAACATATACATCTGTTAGATAAAATCACCTGTAAAGTTTCTCACAACTTTGTTGTTTTGTTTGTCGAGAAACACAAACTCGTACTTCCTCAAATTATCAAACAAACTCGGATCAATCATATTTTCGTTGCAAACCATTCTCAAATTATTTTTTGTTGTTGGAGGGAATATTATCATATGGGAACAGTTCAATCTTATGTTTTGTGGGATTGCGAAATAACTTTGACTCACATACACAGGTGAAATTTTACTGTGTCTCCCGTTCGTGAAATGATTCGCAATTCTTGCTTGGGTTTTGTTTGACCAATTCATCAAATCGTCGAATACAACAAGTTTTCTGTCATTTATTGGATATTCGGAGATGTCCTTGATATCGTCGGATCCTCCAATCTCGAGAACTGGATATCTAACAACCTTGGAAACTTTGTTCATGATCTCTTCCAATGTTTTCACTTTGTCTTGATGTCTGTTCGGGGTGAAGAGATAGATTTTGTCATAATAAACAAGTGGTTTTCGAATTATGTGCATCAAGGTGTTCGTTTTGCCACAATTACTTCGGCCAGATATCAATGTTCGATGATCTTCTGGCAACACATTCTTTGAAGGTTTCTTAACTTCCTTTACGGTATCGTAGTTTGGGATCTCCATAATATTACAATACACAAATGTAAAGTTATCTGAACAATTGTATGGACATTGCACTATTCAAGAAATATGCCAAAAGCAAGAAGCGAGCATACGATATTCAAAAGACTATTTCGAACGTATTGAAAGAGAGGAGAGATGCAGAGATGTCGAGAAAGGAAGGTTTGGAAGAATACTTCGAACCATTGACGAAGAAGTTGGAAGAAGGAACGCTAAAGACAGAGATGGCCATTGGGGAGATGGCGAAACCTTCCATTTGGGGAATCGACAGACCAGCAATCATGGGATTGGACAAAACTCCAATCGAAGGTCGAAGGAGACTTGCATTGGAAGACAGGAACACGCGACTTCGAGTGTCGAGGAACTTAAGGAAACGTCTTCCAACAATTCCAGAGCTCCCGATTGCGGAAGAAGCAGAAGATTCCATCGAAAGAAGGAAGTTGAGGATTCTCGAAGCCAGACCAACGAGGAAGCCCGCTCCCAAGGGGAGATTGAAGGAGAAAATGGCAACTGCAGATTTCAACATGGATACCGACGAAGATCGATTCACTACCACCGATACGGATACAAGTGACGAATCACTTTTTATCGATGAAGATGCGAGTCTCGAACCTTTGGTTACTATGGATTACGACCCAAACGCTGGTATTCCCCCAAACGAATTGAGAACCCTCGAGAATACTAACTCACTTCTATCGAAAAGTGATGTAACAAATCCTGGCGTCATTAAAGAGAAAATCGAAACGAGTCGAAAGGTTTGGTTAAGTGATAATAGGAAAATTAAAGAAGTGAACAAAGAGTTGAGATCAAAAGCAACACCAGCTCCGGTCCAAGCAGAAGCGGAAGACATTAATGAGCAGTTTCGAACAAGAGCTCGAGTGCACCTTGCAAACGAAAAACGACTCAAGAAGTTATTAGAAAATCGAGAATACGTTGATTCGGAAGGGAATGTAGACTTCGAGAAGAAATTCTTAAAAGGCGAACTCGAGGTGTTAGGATCGTACGATCCTCCCTTTATCAACCCAAACGCCTTGGTAAAGGAACCGGACAAAATTTCGGGTGAACTGGAGGCTGCAAGGAAAACGCAAAGTAGTTTGGGTGGACAGAAACGCTCTAGTTCGAAAAAGAAGAAAGAGCTGGCAAACTACGAACTACCAATCTTCCAGAAATATATCAAAACTCTTCAAGACATACAAAACGGATTGGAGAAGGTTAAATCGGAAAAGAAGGGTAGTGGACAAGGATTGAAGGGTGGAAAACTGTATTTCTCCACACCAGATGACTTGTTGAAAAGATTGACCTTGTTGGTTGGAACAGCATCCGCTGGAAACAACAACCCGAAAATATCCAATGAGATATGGGAGATCATCGACAAAATGAGGAAGCTTGTCGTCATCAACAAACGACAATACGACGCATTTGCACAAAGATATCTTGTGTAACCTATTGTATGGAGAGACCAATAATTTTGAATTCTTCCGATGGAGTGGGTTCGTCAGTTTCCCACGATTTTTCAATAACATTCAATCCAGCATTGCAATTCTTCGACAACGAAAGACATTACATTGGCTTAAATAGTCTCAACATGAGTTATTCGTGGTATAGCGTGCGGGAAAGCTACAACAACGACAAGATGAAGTATTCTCACGATGGTGGAAAGACTTGGACACAGATAACGTTTCCGGATGGTAACTATGCATACAACGATTTGACTGTGTTCTTGCAAAGACAAATAGAGAAGAAAGGACAGAAACCAGCAGAGAAAGACAAAAAGGGTGTTACAATTGCATTTGAAGATTTTGTCTTCAAAGTATTGGTTGAATTGGATGCTGGTTTTCAAGTTGACTTCAGAGAAGGAGAGTTCCACAAACTCATTGGATTCGACCAAAAGATAGTAACGGTGACAGATGAATACGGAACGACAACTCCGGACATAACGAATTCTGTTGATGTGTTGATGGTTCATTTGGACATCATTTCCGATTCGATCGTTTCTGGGAAGAGTACCGATGTATTGTGTGAGTTCGACGTCAGGGAACTTCCACCATCTCATCCATTCAAGATCGAACCAAGAAGAGTAGCGTACAATGTGATCAACACAGATAACATTACATCGATGAATGTGAAGATAACAGATGCTCTTGGAAGACCAGTTGATTTAAATGGAGTTCCTGTGTCGCTCAATCTTTTATTGAAGTAACTAGTATGATCAAATACAGGAAGTGGCGAGATGAGTTCGGAAACATGTCATATTATAATATTGAAGATGCCAAAGATGACAGATATGGTGATGATTATGTTGGGGGTGGATTCTTCTCCACTCTCACTGGAAAGATTGCGAGTGCTGTTGGAAGCAAGGCGACAAAGGAAATTGCGAAATCAGCAGCCAAGAAGCTTGCCAAGACAGCCATCGAAAGAAGTGCGACGAAAGCTGGTGAAAAGTTGGCAGACAAAGCTGTCGAAAAAGTGTTCTCGAAGAAGAAGCAACCAAAGAAGGAAGCGACGCCGGAAGTTGAAGATGGTGAAGAATTAGAAATTCTCGAAGAAGTAGTTGTTGGTCGAGAGAAACCAAAACGCAAAGCTCCAAAAACCACATTGAATACGAAAGGTGATGAAATTGCGAAAGCGTTGGAAAAGGTTCAAAGCAAGATGAAAGCAGAGAAGAAGAAGGAGGTCGAAACCAGTTTCTCATCCAAATTCGATGAGTTAATCGAGTAAGCGACTTTTATGTAACTATTTAATATATGACAGACTTCAGAAATCCGCAACACGTTGAAAGATATGAGAATGTTATGTTCAAACTAGAAAATCAATTAATCACAGCTATTCCAAATGGACAATTTCAAGTAACAGACGGCCACAAATTTGTTGTGGACAACACAAATGAAGTAAATCCCTTGGATTGGTTCAATGCCTTTCTGAATCTCGAATTCAAGTTAACGAAGAAAACTGATGGCGCCAATTTTGTTGACAAGCAAATTGCACCACCAAGTGGAACTCATTTGATGTTCAATGCTCTCAAAGTTTACTATGGTGGATCGATCGTTTACAACTCCAATGATTTGCTTCACCTTGCAATGAACGTGAAGAACCTTTTGGATTTCACAAAAGGTTATGTCAAGAGTGTTGGACCAAGTTTCCTCATGTATCCAGATGTGGCAAAGGCAGATGAAGCTAGTGGAATCGCAAAAGCCGTCGCAAACGACAATCCTGGATTTAAAGCAAGACAAACTTTGGCAAATAATGGTAGATCTGTTAGTACCATCCTTCCATTGAACAGATATGGTTTCTTTGCTTCGTTTCACGACAAAATTTGTCCGCCAGGAAGAGTAACAATTGAATTCAAGGTGTTGAATAATGATATGTTGTTCCGATCTGGTAATGATGGAAATGGAAGGTTAATATTCACGAAGATGGATCTCGTGATTCCAAGGATACATTTCAATGGTGATGGTCAAACAGCGTACATGAATAGATTCTCGACTCCAAAGACTTGGAGTTATCTTGCTGAAGAAGTTTTGCAAAGTTCTCAAGTGTTCGATTCACCAAATGTAGAATTCAGAGTGACGTCGGGAATAAGTCAACCAAGACATGTGTTCATTTGGGGAATGTTGAATGAGAATCTCACTGGAATAACTGCAAACAATCCACAAACAGGAAATTGTTTCGCTTTGAACACGGTAAAGTTGAATGCAAAGACAATGACGAGAGCCCAGTTGGAAATTGCAAATGGAATTTATTATCCAAGAGAGGCAATGGAACCATCTGAAGATTTGCTTGGAGTGTACCGACACCTCATGGAATACAACAAAGCCTTCAATGATGTGTATTATTCACCATATATCACAATTGAAAATATTCTTACGAATGGTTTGTTATATTTCGATTTGAGGAATCAAGAGGGAAACCTCAAGAATGGAATGACAAGCATTACATTCAACTTTTCGTTTGGTGCAGCAATTGGAAAACCCTTCAAAATGTTCGCTTTGATTCTTCGCGAGAGAGAAGTAAAAATATCAAACCTGTCAGGAAAGGCAGTTCTCAGTGCTTAACATTATGTAACTAATATTATGGGAGAAGGTAAAATCGACAGGTATGAATTCGAAACAATCGTTCCAGAGAACCCATTTGGATTGAAGAGAGGAGAAAATGTAACTTACAAGTTTGTTGTTGATAATACAAACGAGATCACACCGTACGATTGGTACAATGCATATATCAAGATCAGGTTTACTTTGCGCAAAGCAGCCAACAATGCAGCCTTGGATGATGGATGGAATGTTGCTGTTAGTTCGGGATTGCATACGATGATAAGATCGTTTAAAGTGAGTTATGGTAGGAAATATGTTTACAAGTTGTACAATGCGCATCTTGCATTGAACATCAAGAATCTGATGGATTTCACAGATGAGTACGCAACTGGAGTTGGACCGGCATTGTTTATGTTTCCTGACTCTGGTAATGGATTAGCAGAAAGAGCTAGTAATCGAGGGTTCAAGAAGAGATCGGAGTTGACAAATCAATCGGCAGAAACAACTGCAATGATGCAATTGCACAGATATGGTTTCTTTCATGCTTTCAAGGGAGAGGTTTGTCCACCTGGCAAGTTCGTCATTGAATTGGAGGTAACAGAGAACAAAGCCTTGATATATTCTGCGTTGGGGGTTGAGGATTGCAAATTAGTTATTTCAGCCATGACATTGGTGATTCCAAAGATTGAGTTTTCTGGCGATCCGTATTCAAAGGTATATTCGCACATCTTGACTTTTCTAGCAGAAAGAGTCGAACAAAGTCCAGTGATAACCGAACAAGGTGGGCAATTAAATATATCGACTTTGATTGAAAAATCAAGACATGTCTTTTTATGGAGGCTCAATGCATCCGATTTGGCTGATCAACATGGAAACGCCTTTGTGGTGAGAACATCGAAATTGATGACGAAAGCAGCAACAGTCGACGAATATGGAGCGATCACTGCACCAGCAGAGTTCAAAGCTTCGTTGAAAACAGCAAAATTGGAAATTGGCACTGGAATGTTTTATCCTGAAGATGGCTTGAAACCCAAAGAAGAAGTAATTTCAACTTATCGAAATTTGCTTGGTTATAATGGAGCTTTTGATGCGAGAGATACCGCTCCATTCGTGTCCCTTGATAGGTTCGAAGGTGGATATGGAATCTTGTATTTCGATTTGAGAAGACAAGAAGGAAATTTGAAACATGGACCATTGAAGTTGACATTTCATTTTGAGTACGATGAAAAACCATTGGATTCCTATTTCTTTGCATTGATTCTTCATGAACAACAGATTAAGATAGTGAACACCAAGGGAAGACCAGAAATTGTTGTTTAATATAAATTATTTAACTTATAATATACAGAAGATGACAACATATCATTCATTTGGTGTATCGCTCACAAGTGGGCAAAAAGTATCGATTGCGAGAGCAATGAGGAATAGGATGCCGATTACGATCAGGCTGAAGAACTCACAATTGCATGGTGGAGATGACATGATGTTAACGAAAACACAAATCAAGAGGATCATGAAATCGAAGGGAGATGGAACTGGAACAGATATCAAGATATCGAAAGCACAGATAGGGAAGATTGCGAAGAGGGGAGGAAACTTGTTTGCCGCTATTGCAAGGTTGGCTCCAAAGTTGTTGCCAATAGCTGGGAAGTTGTTGAAACCTTTGGGAATGGGAGCATTGGCAGGTATTGGGTTGCATGCTGCCGAAAGTATCCTCGGAAGAGAACAAAGGAAAGGTGGATTTCTTCCATGGTTGATGCGAAATCGATTTTCGATTCCAAATCGCGACCTCAGCAAGATGAAACATTTAGTTCCACGCCTCACTCAACCACAACTCAGAAGTTACATGAGGGCTTTGAAAACAGGAACTGGATTCGTGATGAGGCCAACCGTGAAACAAAAGAAAGGACGATTTCTTCCTTTTTTGGCTGCCTGCTGCACTCGGTTTATTGTCCCGAGGAAGAGGAATGAGGAACAGACCATATGGATGGGGGATGAGAAACAGACCATATGGTTACAAGGCTGGAAAGAGTATATTTACAAGAAGTCTTCAAAAAAAGCATCAGGGACAAGGATTACTCCTCGGTCCAAACAGTCCCTTGAAGGGAATTCCAGTGTTGGGAGACATATTTTGAAACCAAAATTCGTTGATGAAGCGATATCGAATTATGATATCGAGGGATGGATGAAGTATTTAAGAGTAAATAACTTTGTTGGGGTGTTCTCGAAAGATGTGATCTCAAAAGCACACAATGGTTATTACGTGATAAACCTCGATGATGATGTTGGACCTGGAACACATTGGGTTGCGATGTTATTGAAGGATGGTAAAATCGATTATTTCGATAGTTTTGGGATGCGATGTCTTCAAGATCTTCTGGATTTATATTTGTTTCATTTGTTTCAACAATTTGGAGCATTAATTGGAATTGGTTAAGTCAGGTC
>JAOBYG010611047.1:12500-14723 GCA_025403545.1 Epizoanthus stellaris | reverse complement strand
TTGCATTTGTGCTTGCACTTGCATTTGTGCTTGCACTTGCATTTGTGCTTGCACTTGCATTTGTGCTTGCACTTGCATTTGTGCTTGCACTTGCACTTGCATTTGTGCTTGCACTTGCATTTGTGCTTGCACTTGCATTTGTGTTTGCACTTGCACTTGCATTTGTTCTTGCACTTGCATTTGCACTTGCACTTGCATTTGTGCTTGCACTTGCATTTGTGCTTGTGCTTACATTTGTGCTTGTGCCTGCATTTGTGCTTGCGCTTACATTTGTGCTTGCGCCTGCATTTGTGCTTGCACTTGCATTTGTGCTTGACTTACATTTGTGTTTGCACTTACAGTTGTGTTTGCACTTGCATTTGTGCTTGACTTACATTTGTGCTTGCACTTGCATTTGTGCTTGCACTTGCATTTGTGCTTGCACTTGGTTTTGTGCTTGCACTTGCATTTGTGCTTGCACTTGCATTTGTGCTTGACTTACATTTGTGCTTGCACTTACATTTGTGCTTGCACTTGCATTTGTGCTTGACTTACATTTGTGCTTGCACTTACATTTGTGCTTTTACCTGCATTTGTGCTTGACTTAGATTTGTGCTTGCACTTACATTTGTGCTTGTACTTGCATTTGTGTTTAAACTTTAAGTGCGAACCAGGCTTACTAAGGCGCTATTGTAAGATGCAATTTTTCCAGCAACTTATCCCACTAGTCTAGAGCCATTGCACCATACTGCACAATCACCCAAATCGTTAGGAGAAAAGGTGCAGCATTCACTGCAGAAAAATAAAAATGAGTCATGCTTTCCGCAGTCATTACGGCGACTTTTCTCGCAACATTTTTTTATTGCAAGTTATATAACATGGTGCGACAGTTCCAGAAACATGTTTCTCTACTATTGCAAAACAAGTTGTGGGGAAAATTGCACCATGTAGCAGCGTCTTTAGAGATGAACGGCTTAACAAAATGAACTTGTTATCTGTATATGTCACCACAATCCACGTAACTTTAATCTCAACAACTTATTATAGAATCAAAAATAATATCGAGTTGACTAGTCTTTAATCTACTATTTCTTGTGTTCCACATAATCTGTATGTTAGATGGTTTGCAGAAGATTATGATAATATAGTCCATATAAATTCTGCATTCCGCACCACTTTTACTTATCATTGAATGTTGTGCAAAAGAAAATATTATACACTTTTCTCACAATTTTCTTATTTTGTCATCCATATTTGATTGGGAGTGATTTTTAATTAGAATTTCTTTTTAAAATGATTTTTTAGAGCATCATCTTGAACAGAAGTGAATGAAAATGAAAATGCTTCCGCGATGGTCACAGAAGTTCCAATAGCTTTCCCATCTATAAAACTTCAAAATCGATTTAAATTTAAACAGGTGTGTTGTGCTTATTGAAGTTTATAGGAAACTAGATTTTCTATTATAGGGCACGGGAGACATTTCATGCGGCACTGAAGTAAAAGAAAGAGCTGATTGCTAAGTTAAATCCGATCCTCGTTTTATGCACTATCGGTTACGTCAAGGAATTACAATTTCATGGAAATCTTTCTTGCTGTATGGCTATATATGTCCTATTTTATAATAAATATTGTATCTATCAAGTCACCACAAATAAGGATTATTGTTGTGATTATAAAGTACTTATAAAAACGTCAATAGGTTCGATGGTTTAACTCACCAATCACAGTTAGGCTTCCATCGGCATTTGCCTCTCCGGCGAGGTTGTTGGCGACACACTTATAGCGACCGCTGTCCAGTTTGTTTGTGTTGCTGATAGTGAGTAGTCCGCCATCAATATTAACCCTTCCCTCCGTTACAAGGGGCTCGTTCTCCAAACTCCACTTGATCTCAGGCTCAGGAATTCCAGAAGCTGGACAGCGGATGCTGACATTTGACATACTTAGTACACTTAACTGCTGGCCTACCGTAAAACTTACAGGAACCCGATTTAGAAGTGACTTTACTTCTCCATCTTCGGTATTGATACGAGGAGCCTTGAGTTCTATTCAGAACATGCAGGAGAAGAAGTTAAGTTAAGCTTCATTTCACGAAGATGCAGCATCAGAATATGTTTATATACACAGTAACAGATGAGTTTGAATCTTTAGTTTACACAATACCGTTTAAGTTTTTATCCTTGTTTACATTCATTTACAGGGTACTGTATAAATATAGGACAACAGTAGCTAAAATTAAACAGTGCC
>JAOBYG010611047.1:5000-10000 GCA_025403545.1 Epizoanthus stellaris | reverse complement strand
CTGGCATTACCATTACCATTACCATTGCCGTTACTGTTGCTATTGCCGTTGCCGTTACCATTGGCATTACCATTACCATTACCATTGCCAGTCATTACCATTACTATTGACTAATAGTATTTGCATTATTTATCACTTATATTACCATATTACCAGCATTCATTACCACCATTACCAACAGCGCCACTGCTACTGCCGGTCACTGCCGCTACCACTACCAGTAACAGTGCAAATACAAGTACCACTACCACTTACACTACCACACCATTACCATTACCATTAAATGTTACGATTAGCATTAGTATTAGCATTACCATTTACATTATTACCAATATTATCATCATTATCATCATTGCCAACGCTGCCATTACCACTACTACTACCCTACATGTAGCAGTGGTAACAGGCACAAAATAGACGTACAGGAGTAAGTTTTCACAAACTATGTCCTCAAAGGTCTTCAAAAACCCTCCTACCTATTTATGACATCAAAACTTAGTGGCTGCTCAAAAAATGGCAGAAATGAAATTGGGTTGAAAATGCAATTTTTATAGCTTGCCGCACAAAGCCCTTGCAGTTTGAAATCTAAATACGTCGATTTTCAGAGTTGTAAACTATATCCTTTTTAAAATCTAGAGGGGAATTGTTATTCAGTACAGGATCCCTTTAAACATCCGATGGCTCAAGGATTGCATTCTACCTACCCCTTATCTTGATATGTGAGCTGGCAGACACCCCACCGCCAATATTACGGGCCCTGCATGTGTATATGGCAGTATCTGATACCCGGGCGTCGTATATCACCAAGATTGTGCTGTTGCCAAACACGTTGTCACCAAATGACAGAGCACGACCATTCTTGCTCCAGGTGACTGCTGGCGCAGGTAGTCCAGCGGTTGGGCAGCGTACTGTTACGTCCACCAACGTCAAGGTTGTCAAATTTCTTCCAACGATTATCTTGACAGGCTTTCTTGACTCCAAAGATGTAGTTTGACCAGATGAAGAATGAATGCGTGGTTTAATTAGTTCTGCAACATAAAAAGAAAATAGATAACGATTAACTAATGGTCTGGAGTAACGTTATGCTGTTTGAATGATAAGATTAGTTTTGGGTCTAGGCAAGAGATAAAGTTTTGCAATGCAACTAGAGTAACTGGTGCCAAGTACGCACTGTAAACTGTCGAATAAACTCAAGTTATATCCATGCAAGGCTTATATTGAAATAAAAACCGCAAGCCCGGGCCGCAAGAACAGAACATTTAACATCATGCTCTGAGTAGCTTTTCTTTCTCGAGTTGACCTCTTGCTATAGTACTCGCATTATAACCTTCATGTAGCTTAAGCAGTTACAGCTACTCTAATTTAAAGGTTACTTTTGATTTCAAAAGAACATTTGAGAAGAGACATTCTAGTAATCTTTGGCGATATGTTTGTTCCTTTTCACATTTTCACCACTTAGGTACGTAAACAGGAAAGAACGCCATTTCATTTTTTAGTAAGGAAGCCCTTTCTTAACTTTCTGATTTGATCCTGGTTCCTGATTCAATTATTGGAAAGCATCTAGGACTATTTTGTATAGACGCTATATAAGTGTATTATTATAATTATTATTATTCCTGATTTTCTTAGTTTCTTGTACAAAGCGTTACATTTGCAGGGCTGCTCATTCCATCATTCTATCCCTTGGTGCACTTTAAAATGTTCTTAACAAAAGAATCGAGCCAAGAACAGGATCAACATTTGTAATTGTGTTACATCAACCTCCAAGCAATGTTGACTACAGACGATAAGAACATAAAAGTGCTTAGAAATGCTGGTATCCATGGATGCAGAGCCATAACCAAAAACCGTTGATTCCTGACAGTCAATGGTTGACATCGGGAACCAAACACTCGCTGTGTCCAGCCGCTCACATGGTGACAGACGATATTGTTTTGGAAACATTTTTGTAACAAAGAATAACATATTGGTACAACACTGCATCAGAACTTGAGTGTTGCTATATCCCAGCGAGGATCGAGGGTGAACATGAAATATACTGAATTGATCAGCCTAACCCTAACCCTAACCCCGCTAATCCTAATCCTAATCCTAATCCTAACCCTAACACCTAACCCCAACCCTCAATCCTCTCCTCAGACCTTACCAGTGACGCTAACTATACTTGTCAAAGCATCTGAACCCAGAGCATTAGTAGCAGCACAGGTGTAGCTCCCTTCATCTCCTGTCTTCAGACTCCAAATAGTCATGGAATGCGTGACTTTGTCTATAGCAATATCCTCACTGATAACAAGGGGCTTTCCGTTTCTTGACCAAGTGACCATTGGGAGAGGGTACCCGTCAACGTTACAGTCCAAGGTAACAGTGGAATCTTCCAAAGCTGTCACGTCTGTACCGATAGTTGTTGTCACGTTTTCTCGGTCTTCGATTGATATGATATCATCATCTGGAGATTCGAGTTTTGGTTTTCTACCAACTGAAAAAGTGACAAAATGGTTATAATTGTTTGCTAATTCCTCTCGTTTGTACACATCAAAGTATCCTTCTGGTTGATAAACTACATTAAGAGAAGTATATTAAGAGATTTCCTATTGTTGTTATTCATTAATTTATTGTGGATTAACTCAGAATTTGCCTCGCGAAATCCACAACAATTTGACTATGCAATGACGCAAAACCATGGCACGTACCTCAGCAAGCCGTCGTAAATTATTAAATACAAGCTCAGAGGACCAATAATTTCTACCACAAGTCACACCTGCAACTTTTAAAGCTTGACCTAAAGTTATATCGTGACCTAACTACAAGCTACAAGTTCTGAACAATTTGTGCATACAACATTTGACTTTATCTTTAGTTAAGTATTTAACTCTCAATTATTTCTTAGTTTATACACTGTATTTTTATAGCTTTTCAAAGTATGGGTCCTTTGGAAAACATGGATTTCCGTGCTTAAGTAAAGTTGTTGTTGTTTTTGCCTTGTGCATCAACCGCATTCTCTTTAATCATACGTTCGAGTAATCTACGTCAATCTGTACCCGATGCACACAATGCCACTACCAACTTGATCTCACTACCCGGATCCACTTGGCAGTTTTAGATGCATTTCCATGCAGCCATTTCGGAAGAGCTAAGTTTCAAATTTTCCTAGGGGCGCATGCCCACAGATAACAATTGCAACATATTTTGAAACACTTAGAAGTCAATGTGACAAAACATAATTTTCCATCCTGAATTTATTCGCAAAGGTTCCCTGTTGCAACTGGGTCTTTAAGTCTGGGATATAATAATTGTTTATATACTAACATAATTTAATCTGTGTTCTTAAATCATTGTAACCTTATTTTCTGTTTGGCAACCAATTGGATGTTTCATCAAGTCTGGGATATAAATAATTACCTCCAATTGATATATTAGTTGTCTTTTCATCAAACATGCCAAGTTTCTCTGCCCTGCAGGTGTACAGTCCAGCGTCAGAGCTCTTAGCAAAGGCTATCTTAAGTACCTCACCACCACTCTGCAACGGGCGTCCATCTTTTGTCCATTTGATCTCAGGCTTTGGCAAACCTTTGGCTCGGCACCTTAAGGTTATGTTGTTGTTGTCAAGTGAAAGGATTGTACTGCCAACATCCGCTGTGATGGACTTTCGTTCCAGAATGATTAGCTCTTCTGACACAGATTCAATTGTGGGTGCAATTGGTTCTGTAGCATAAAATGGAAAGTGAAAACGTTTAGCAATAAACAGCTATCCCTGGGGCATATACTCCGCAGGTAATTCAAATGTAAATACCGGGACTTTCTGAGCGGCAAAGCCACAAGACTGAGGGGCCAAAGGCCCCGAACGAGCCACCAAGCAAAGCAAGGCACAAGTGAGGGAGTGGGGTGAGAAAACAACCACTCCTTTGGTATCATTCGCCATCACTCTCCATCATTCACTATAATCCTTGTGGAAATCCCAATAATAACGTCATGCCTGCAGGCAAGGCTAGTTAAACTGCAGGATGACACATATTTAAATAGATGAACATTTTTCCAACATAAATTACACATTCAAAATAGTGCATTTCGTTTCTGTTCAGCATTTCAGTCGCAATACAATACTTTTGTCCCTAAATTCTTTAAAATGGCTTGGGCAACATTGGACAAAAACTCACCAACAAACTTTACAAAGGAATCTTCCGAAACTTCTCCATCGATGTTAGTGGCTGTACATGTATATTTACCACCGTCTGCAACATTGCCTTCGGTTATCACCAACACGGTGCTATTCTTGAAAACTCCACTGACTTCCCTGCCGTCTTTAGACCACTTGACCGTGGGTGCAGGTGAACCAGTGGTTTCACAAAGGAGAGTTACATCAACGAAATTAAGAACTGTTAGATTTCTGCCAATAATGTTGATGACTGGATCCCTTGTCTCAAGTGCGACCGTCTTGCCAGTCGCAGATATAATTTTGGGCCCAGTGACACCTGCAAACACAAACAGGAAATTTTAAATAACTCTCGGCATCTTAAAAATAACGATATCTTATTAGCAGATTAGTGCTTCGATTAGCTTCTGATATAAACCACTGAAGTAACTTTGTAATGATACAAAATATTCCTGATCGACGGAAACGAAAACAATTCGTATCATGTTTGTTAATATCACCTTTGGTTTAAATTAGTCGCGTGAATATTTAGTTTAGCCTTTGCTAACTGAAACAGTTTCAGAATAGACGTAACTTTATTCTCAAGCAGTAAACAAAGACGGCTGCCAATAACTACTAACTGTGTTGATGCATCAAAACTGCATACTATTCAAAGGACCAGCATAATATCAATTTGAAACTAATTACATTTAGTATAAATAACTAAATGATATATTAAACAATGAAATACATATCTAATATCCCCTCGTTGACAAAACAACTATTATAAATATATAAGAATCAAGAAATGAATTTACAAATTAAAGTACGTGTGCATCCTGTAACGTGGATCTAGTTTTGGCTATGCTTC
>JAOBYG010611047.1:0-2500 GCA_025403545.1 Epizoanthus stellaris | reverse complement strand
CTATACTTGATTGTAACGCCATGACGTTTGTTATTTCCCAGACAAACCTGTAGTGTAGGTAGACGTTTTGTTAGATGTCTCGATGTTTGGTAATGCGAATTGCGCAACCTCGGTGATCTCAGACATCGCAAATTTTTTCTCGTGCCATTCATAGACCAGGTCTTTTGTCGTAAAGCCATCTGTGAATCAGAAACAAAAGTTTGCTTTACATAGATGTAGACGTTTTTCTAAAATTTCCTTAACCCGTTCAGTACTTCAAATCTGAGTGAGATGTCATAACTTCTCAACACACGGACAAAAATTCAAAGTGTTACCAATCAAATGAAAGCTCTTGATGAGTACTATTAACCCTTTGAGTCCTGAGAGTGGCTTTCAAAACTGAGTGAGATATCATAATTTCTCAACACATGGGTAAAACACAAAGTGTGACCATTCAAATGAAAGCTCTTGATGAGTACTATTAACCCTTGAGTCCTGAGAGTGCCTTTCAAAACTGAGCGAGATGTCATAACTTCGCAACACATGGATAAAAAACACAAAGAGTGACCATTCAAATGGAAGCTCTTGATGAGTACTATTGACCTTTTGAATCCTGAGAGTGCCTTTCAAAACTGATTTCTCAACACATGAGCAAAAACTCAAAGTGTGACCATTCAAATGAAGGCTCTTGGCGAGTATATTCTCACAGCAATTTTTAAAGAAAATAGTCCTAAGCCTATGCATTGTGCCAGGAGCAATGACGTCACTGACGAATCTAATCGTTTTAACAATTTAAAACGCTTTTTAAAACAAACTGACAGGTATTCCTTAGTAATTTACAACGCAGAAAATGAACCAATTGAAAAGGATGATTTTACTTACAGCTTCCAAAGTGAAGTTCACATGATTGCTGGTCCATTGGATATCTTCTGAATCCCATGGGACAAGCAACACACAGAGTAATGCTGGAGAAATAAGCGAAAAACTAACCATTCGTATCTGTAAGTATATTGATTTTCAGAAACGTAACTCAAATCGTTTCCATAGCAACCATATTTTGAGTGACAGGTTTGTTGAAATGCTGTACGATTAAAAGCCATTTATGGACTTTTTTGCGGTGGTGTTGCTAACGAATCCTCCCTCCCCTGAGTGGTAATTGTCCGCGGCAAGTTAAGAAACTCCGGTCCAAGTAGGGATAAATGACTACAGTTGCTAGATAGAGTAAAAACGCATCTATATTCCACATCAACCTTCATGTCTATTTGATAACCAATGGTATCCAATGATAGCTAATAAATTGCAAGTTTCAGTCTTAGTTCACATCACACGGGAAGGTTCTTAAATACGGGTTTCTATTGGTTTAGGAGACAGGGTTGCTGGCTTGGGTATATAAGGGACCGACCATTCAATACGTGGGGGGAGTGAACGACTGATTTTGTTGCAAATTGTTTTCTGTGCAATCTTGGGCTGCAAATTTATTTTCGCTTTTCCACCCCTCTCTCTTCCTCTCGTTTTCTTTATAACTTTGTGTCGTACAAATTATTTTCTTTTGTCTTTTCTGCTCGTGCAATTGTTTTTACAAATTCTTCCACTCCCCCCTTCCCCCCACAAAATCAAATGGTCGCCCCCATAATCAAATCCATGTGAGAATACTACGATAGTTTCCAACCCTTACCCACCCCGGAGGGTAAAATTAAGATTAAGATTTGGTTAGGGTTGGGGTTGGCATTTTGACATGGCTAACACGTAAACGATATAAAAACCCGGCTTACGAAACGAGACACTCAATGACAGCATCTCATAATGCCAATGATGCTTGGAATTCACACATTTCTACTGGAAATGTATACTTCAAGATGAATTGCTATCGCTTTCATAACATTGGGCTCACCGTGTGCTTGTGAAAAGTTCACCGTCTTCATAAATTCGCATGAACTTGTTCTTGGTTGTCATCGCGTGATATATGGCTCTTTTCTCGTTTTCGAAGTATGTGTCAGGTTGCCAGAAACTGTCCGCCTCAAATCCACTGATAGTGACAAATTCGTTCGGCACCCCGTGCGCTAACCTGGGATCTCTCCAGTACTGGCGGAAATACATCTCAATTTTGAACTCCTATCGGAAAATAATTGACAGTTTTTATTCGCCCCAATCCTGTGATTTTTCGTTCGTATCGTACCGCTTTCCTTTATTTCTGCCTCGAATTCTTGCTTCAAATGTCTCTAAAATATTCTTTTGTTCATAGTTTTTAAACGTATCAAGAAAAATTATAACCACTCCTCTAGAAACTCGTGCACATTTCACATTATACTTTTTAAGCGACTTAGTAAACAACGAAACGCACAACAAAACACAACATAGCACAATACAATAACATATTATACCATACCATACTATACTGTACCATACCATACCATACCATACTATACTGTACCATACTATACTGTACCATACTATACTGTACCATACCATACCATACTATACTGTACCATACTATACTGTACCATACTATACTGTACCATAC